>JAXBDA010001643.1:0-51823 GCA_036023075.1 Gaultheria prostrata
CGTGGGGTCCCTTAAAAACACGTTTTAAAAACATTGAGCGGTTCGGATCGTCAAAATTTGATCCGGAAGTGGGAGGTCCTTATGGTAACTTCAATAAGAGGTCCTTATTAGAAGTTTTTCCTATATATATATATATATTATCATTTCATGTCTTATTTTGATGATCAAAACCGTTAATTTTATCCAGATTCACTATTTAGGAGACCACGCCAAAGTCCAACTCAATTCGATATATGTAACTTCCTCATCTAGCTAGAGTTTTATTTATTTTCTTTATAATTTCCACTGAAAATTTGATCGAACAATAATATCAAGTGCTTACCAATAATGGATGTAACTGAAAAATTGATGTTTCTGGGGGGAATACAAAAGTTGTTGGTTTGGATGGGCTATTAAAAAAAAGGAGATAAAACAGTACTTGGTTTGTATGGAGTATAAAATGGGGGTTAAGGTTGTTTTGATTATTCTTGGCTAATACTCGGGGATAACTTTTGGGCGGGGGGAGGGGTACCCAAAAATAATACCCCTTTATCCCTCTAAGCCAGATTATTTTTGAAGGGGCGAAAATTTATCCCCTTGTAGTTTTGGATACCCAAACCATGCTTAAATGTTGTCACATCAAGCCTTATATATATATATATATATATATATACCCCTCAAAAAAAATTTACCCCTTCCTTATACCCCATCCAAGCAAGGCCTAAGGTGCTTCGCCTGGAGGCTGCTAGCCGCTAGGCAAGAATATAATATGGCAAAAATAGGGCGTTGGAGTTAACCTGAGTTATAACAAAATATATATATATATATATAAGAAGGCGATCTAATGAGGGATCCCTCAACGAGCTAAGTTGCGGACCTCCACTTTTCTGACCAAATTTCGACGATCCGAACCGTTAGATGTGTTTAAAAGGTGTTTTTAAGGGTCCCCGCAAGAAATGAGCAAAAAAAAATACCGGGAAGGGCTTGATCGGAGCAGTTTTTCATAAAACTGCATTTATAGCGTTTTTATGGAAAACTGCTCCGATCGAGCCCTTCCGGGTACTGTTTTTTGCCAAATTCTAGCGGGGACCCTTAAAAACACCTTTTAAACACATCTAACGGTTCGAATTGTCGAAATTTGGTCCGAAAAGTGGAGGTCCGCAACTTAAGCTCGTTGAGGGATCCCTCATTAGATCGGAACTCATATATATATATATATATATACTTATTTGTGAAAAAAATTACTAAACAAATAAAAATGAGAAAAGTTAGTAATGGAATTTATTCTCCCATTTTATGTGGGTCATTCTGCATGTATAGGTAATACAGTGGTCAAATTGAAAGATTTACTTAATTAGAAGAATATGCAAAAGGTAAACGTAGGAATTGGATTCTCTAGCTTGAAAAAAAGTAGATACTGTAAAATTGTGGTGGAAACATGCCTATATATATATATATATATGCTCTTAATTACTGGCCAATTTGGCTTTAAAGTTTAAACACTAGGATAGGAATATGAGTACTCTCGCGTATAAATAAAATAAAATATAATAAATGAAGGGAAGAAAAATAAAGGAATTCACTAAAATTGAAACCAGAGAAATTGAAAAAGTAAAAAAGCTAAGTTACGTATGTACCTTACGACTTCAACAACTATATTGAAGACGTTGAAGTTGAGTGGATCTTCCTTGATGCTTTTCCTCTCAGTTAAGCAAATGAGAATGACAAAGATTGCGATATATGAAAGCTGTGAGAGCATGAGATTCTCCACCATCCTTCTTTTCTTCTTCTTCTTCTTCTTCATCTTCTTCCTTTCATAGTACTCTTCCGGACTGATCTGTTCCTCTTCTTTTATGGGTAGGAAACAAGTATAAGGAGGAAGGTACCTGACTCCAACAAAGATGGATTCAGATTTACTATTTCTACTTTCCAACTAGGAGTAAATATTATTCTAATTTTGAATTGTTCGGTCGATCATTATTTCAGATACGTGTTTTCTTAAATTGAACTTCCTTTCATATTTGAATTGAACCAGAGGAAGCAATAAAATGAATTATAATCAGTGAGATTGGTTTGTCAAAATTAATTATGTATGCAATTAATTCCTTCGCCAATCATTGAATATATATATATATATATATATATATATAGTAGTGTTTGGATAAGCAAATAAAACTGCAAGTCTGCAACCATATATAGATCAGCAATACTGAAATCTTCTACGAAAGTACTAATAACGGCAATGATGGGAAACAATAATGCATTATTTTGGACCGTTTTGTTTCCAAATTATTAAGCAATACTATGTGGTATGTTTTTTTTAATATGTGCGACCTTAGGATGCAAATTGCAATCACCTAAACTAAAACCTTATTTTAGTCTAAACTTTGTATTTTGGCTGACGTAAATGGGGAGACTAACATCATCACGACGAACAACACTAAGACGGCGGCAGAGATGGTGGAGAGATCAACAATAATTTCACCGGTATGTCTGGAATTCACGGTTTGAAACAACACGCCAACAACTTTCTGAAATGAATTGAGTCCACTCAAGGCTGCTGATTTCCACTCCATAGTGCAGAAGAGAAGGAACTGTATGAATATGAATCCAATAACAGTAACAACCAACAGTTTAGAATGCAGCCTAGAAAGCAAGTGCTGGTATCCAATTTCCGTGAAATTCTCCAGCAGATAATTGCAACTGGATTCAAATCTCCTCACAAACTTACCCAAAACCCATATTGAAAATCTCAAGCAGGGTGGAAACAAAGTGTTTCCAAGGAGGACTTGAGGGATGAGAATCAAAAGCAAAACAGAGTTCTTGCTGAACACCATCATGTTTTCATTTGTTGGAATGAAACCACAATTGGTAAAAGTTGAAATAATTGTGAAGATAGAGAAAGTGAAAAGCTTTAGGCCCTTGCTTCTGACTACTTCTCTAGCACTACTTGACACAACTGTTAGATATACTAATAGTGACCCCACTCCCACACCATTAACTAAAACAAGATAACCAAAAACAACAAAACTCAAAAGCCTGATTGATTTGAACTTCAAATCCTGGGCAACAATATTATCGGAAGCCTCGATTTGGATTTGAATCTCATTTGACATCTCCGACTCTGATTTGGTAATACTAGTGGTATCAACATTGTTTTTTATTTGGTTAGGCTTAAACCACCTAACTAGATGAAGTCCAACCATTGAGGTGAAGACTTCACCACCAATGAACATTAAAATGGTAAGAACAATGAGTTGGGCATTCGAAAAAATCTCCATTTCAACAGTGGACATGCTTGAAACTGTGGTGGCAGAAACTGAAGTAAATATCAAATCGATGTTCCTAGGCCTAAATGAAGGGTAAGTTCTTGGCTTCAAAATTTTGAGAATCCAAAAACCCAGAAATGAAAAAGAGAGAAAATAAAGGAGGTGCATTGAAAGGGGGTTGAAATGAAGAACCATGAATCTATAGAAACACAAACAAAGAAAGCATGTTGATTTGAAGAAACAGGTGCCTGACTTGAAACAGTTGCTGCTACAAGCATGTTGGGGTTTGTTTCCCAAATAAGGTAAGCAGCTGCTCATCTTTACTTTGCAGAAAAAGAAAAAGAAAAAAAGGGAAGTACAGTATATATTTTAGCTCTCAAAGAAGCTTGGAGTTAAAATGAGGTGTTATAGCTAAAGGGAGGTAGGGGTGAAGTTTATATAGAGTACGTGTTAGCATTTCTCTTAAGTACTCTTTGATTTTTAGTGGAAGAGATTCAAGAAATTGGGGTTTTGGTGGCTGCTCAAAGTAGCAGTAAAAGATACGTGAAAAACACAGGGAGGTGACAGGCGCATAAATATTCATATTAGCGTCTCCTAATTTATTTTTGTTGTGTCTATTAATATTGTTACTTGGAGTTTAATACTTGATAATTGTATTGTAGGTGTTTGGCGAATTAACCTGCTATTAATATATATCTGAGCCGCTAGACCCGATTAGTGCCGGATTGGTTCAAAAGATGAGTTCGTGGGCTATTATTTGGTGTCCAACACCAGGGAATTAAATTGGTCAACCCTTGAAGCACTAAGGAAATTTAGGTCAAACCCAATTATATCGGGCAGTAGCAATATTTTGCATCTTGGCTTGGAAAAGAAGAATTCCCATGAGTTAATTCATGAGGTGGTGGGCCACTTGTAATAGAAACCAAAAGGTAGGGCTTTGAAGCGGCACTTCATGCAAAGCAATTATAAAAGGGTGATGCCAAACACGCAGAAGGGTATTCAGAAACAGAACAGAGGCGACAGTTTGTTTCGGCAGTTGACATGTCCGGCTAAGGCCCCGTTCCGCTAATTCAAAAAGTCAAAAGCCAGTTTATTGCGTTTTTCAAGATAGGTCATCCCCTCACAATACATCACATAAAAAATCACAAAAACCACAAAAGTCAAACGCGTATTACGAGCTCTAACATAAAAAACCCAAAAAACTTATCTTAGTGGAACACCCCCTAAATTCCTCGTCCAGGGGAAGATGAAGCTCCGCTCCAAGTAATAATGTATTTTGCATAAATTAGGGCTTCTATCCTGGTCGGATTATATGATCAGAACTTATTCAGTTTATGAAATAATTTTTATTCTTTCAATCAGTTGCGTATTTGTATCCTAGTTTCAAATACTCGTTCATATAATTATTTTCAATGTTATGTTTGGAGTTCTAAGATAGATTATGCTCGCAAGATGGATCGTGCCGTTGGGTGGCGTGACAGCATGTTAGTGAGACGGTCCGTGCTATGAGATAGTCTATGCCTTTTAACAATCACAAATATCATCTTGCTGACTATCGATGGGGATTGTAAGCCCTAGCGATAGTTATTTATCGTTTCGAATAAAATCCAGTTTATGCGAATGCATGGCTATGTAGTAGGAGTGGATTCCAAACCCTAGACTTTCCTCTCATATTCTTAATTTAATTTAATTTTAGTTTTCTTCAAGTAATAAGTTTTCCAGAATCAAATCTCAATCAATTGTTTCCTTAGAAGCTAATCGAATTTATCGTAACTTAGCCAAACTGTCCCTACGGATGGACTTAGCCAGTATTCTTTGGGATATTAGTTAATTCCCTGTTTTATAAATTATATTTTGGGTACGAAAATGACCTATCAGGAGGAGAGAGGTTAGCTTCTGAATCCCTCTTTTTCTAAATGGGGGCATGCTTGCCTTCTTTCATTTCACCAACATTTCCTTACACCATTGACTTCGGCTTCACAAAACAAATGGGCCAAAAAAAACATAAACTAGCCCAATACCAATTACTAAAATTTAGCTCAATTACAAACAAGATAAAAATAAAGCATTAATTTTATAGCAATGTTACAGGCACTAAATAACTTACACGTGGCTTTACCACATCAATGCATAATACAATACAAAGATGCATTCATCCACTAAAAACGTGCCACATGTACATTTGGTAAATTAATTAGTACATTTTTTAGTGCATCTAGATTCTCCCTTAATTTTAGTAACATAGAGGTGTTGTTCAATTATTTTAGTCCATTAATTTTAGTGCATCTGCCACAGTCACGATTGACCTTGGGCGCAGAGTAGCGGTATCTGCCGAGTAGGTGGGCGTCGACGATGGATACCGCCTGGTCTGGTTGTGCCGGAGATGCCACGGTGAATGCCAGGCGGAGAACCTCATCCTATCTCCATCGAGGGATGGAACGTCGGCAATATCTCTTATTTCCTAATCCTTGCATCTAGTGCATAATGTGCTACGCCAAGGGTCCGGGACCTCAGAAGCTTTATGCCGCAGAGGCCTTAAGTTGACATGACTAGTTACAGACGCAACTGAAGTGGTGTCAGGCAGCGTCTGGACGGCGTGCCTGTGGCGCCTGACGGACCACGTGACGAACCGGGGAGTATTCCCATATTTGTTGACTTTTCAGGTGTGTCAAGGCATGACATTAGCTGAAGCGGCGGGGCTGCCCGAGGTACTCATGACTTGCCCACGTGTTGTGTCAAGTACGAACGTGGTGCGTGGGATGTACTAAGACTACCTGAGACTTAGTGAGCAAGTCTCCTCTCGCCTGTAAAAGTGAGCTCACTCACTAAGTCGAAGGTTCTTCTTCCCACTCTCTTTCTCTTTACACACACTCTCTCGTTACATATTCAGTAATCACCTCACCGTTTCTGGTTGCTTACTTGACCGTCGGAGTGCCTCCCCAGACCACCACCGTCCGGGCTAGACACTAACGCGGGTGCTACCTGTGTAGATCTTTTCTCAGGCGAGCTTCTTAGGTTTCAGACGAACGTCATCACTCACGAACCCCGTCACATCCATCCAAGAGGTTCAGAATGGTCACGTCAGAAAAGCATTCCTCACACTCCCTCAAATAATCCAACCCTATAAATTTCACTGTCTTAAGTAGAGATATTTTTTTTTGGTTTGGTTGGTTAGTGATACCATTACCTAATTAAGAAGTAATGGCAACAAAATAATTACATCTAGTGACGAATTATTTTGTCACCATTATATTGAAATTTTTTGTGAAAAACTAGTATTTTTTTTGGTAACGCAGTGAATTCAGGGTCAGTTTGGCTCTAATAGTTGCTGGCAATGAGAATCAAACATGAGACCTTAGGTGAGAGCAATTAAACCCCCAAGAGTTGCTGAAAAACTAATTTTGTCACCATAAGTATTGATTTATTGCGACGAATTTGAAATTTTGTCACAACAAACTTATTACTACGGCGTTGTTGTGATAAAAATATTTTGTCACCATAACTGTATTGTGAAAAAAAACTACTAAGTAGTTGCGAAAAATTTGGTAGCAAAAGCCAAAATTTGTTCTAGTGCTAAGTGGAGTAGTGAGTGTATATATATAGGCCCAGCTTCCAGTCAGGGATCCCTGACTGGAAGCTTTTGGGTGTTTTGAAGGTTTTAAAAATTGTTTTGACAAAATCCAAACCGTCCAATGTGTTTAAAATGTGTTTTTAAGGGCCCCCGCTAGAAATCATCAAAAAAGAATACCGGGAAGACCTTGATCCGAGAAGTTTTTCACAAAAATTGTACTTTTACAGTTTTGTGAAAAACTGTTAGGATCAAGCCCTTCCCGGTATTTTTTTTATGATTTCTCGCGGGGGCCTTTAAAAACACGTTTTAAACACATTGGACGGTTCGGATCATAAAAAAAATATCGGGAACATGGAGGTCCGGAGCCCGGACTAGAAGTGCTCCCTATACATACATATATATATATATGTATTTAGGTTAGAGCATCTCTAACACTACGAGACACTTTAACTAGCCAAAAGTACAAAACAAGGTGCACTCCTACTTTGCCTAGGCACTTTTTCATCTATAGGTTCCAACACCACTCTTTATTTTTGTTTTTTTCTCTCTACTTTTAAGGCAAAATTGGAGGAAAATGAAGGAAGATAAGGAGAAAAATGAGGGAAAACTAGAATAGAGAGACAAATATTTTACTACAAGTAGCAAGCCAAAAGGCTTAAAGCTAGAATATATAGCCAATTAAGTAGCAAGCCTATTGAAACATACTAATTTTTTAGTTTGGTTAAGTATAGTAACCAACAAGGCGTAAGTAGCAAACCCCTTGAAAATGTTCCGGACTATCGATATCGTAAAAAGAATATACATTGGGACCCATTAATGATTTTATTGGACCTGCCAGGAGAAATATTATTGGTACCCAAAAAAGGATTGCTTTCAAGGCATATATTATATTGTCTTATTCCATTAGTTGTCGCATCCACTACTACAGGATGATGGGACATTGATCCTAATTTCCACTCTAAAAGCAGTTGCTATTTACGTCTAAACTCCACTTTTACAGTACTCCTAATTAATTATCCGATGGACGGAAAGTTATGGATTTGGATATATAGTTTATTACTACGTAATAAGGATCGATGCAACAAGTGAAAGCGATGAAGTAGACAAAAATCGGATAATTCAGGGAATAAATGTGAAATTTAGCCCCATATTAATTACTCAACTCAATTTACATTTGTTACTAGTACTAAAATCATACAGTGTGGCAAAAAATGAAAAAAAAAAAATAGTATATGTGTATGGAGATGGAGATGGACCTTTATGTATGTAATGTACTGTCAGTTATTCATTTGGTACGTTCGGACATACAGCAGTAGTTAACATTTAACACGGCAATGATTGACCCTGTATATGTGCTTTTTTGAATTAAAATAACAGCCTTCCTTTAAAAATTAAAGACAATAAGATAGTACATCAACTACTTTATAAGATGGATAATTTTGAAGGTTTTTCCTTTTGCGTGCATGTCCAGAGTTACAGTAGACCTTCACTGTGTGTTAGCTAGGTTATTGAAAACAAATCAAAACAAAACAAAGACCGTAAAGCGCACTATAATATATCGTTGTCCGCAGCATGAAGAATATTTTAAAGAATAGAAGAAGTGATATCTTATTTTTAATGAGAAGTTGATATGTTAATTATTTTTAAAGAAAATTTACTTTTTTGGAAAGGCAATGAACATTTATTACTTGGAGATAAAGTTTATGCTTCCAGTTGGATGTCTTATTTTCTTAATGAAAGTTTTCTTGGCTTGATATATATTTTCCTAAGGCTTAATTTTTTTCTTTCCGTCGGTGTTCATGGATTGATTTAAAAAAAAAATTGTTCAAAATTTAATCTTGTGATTCCAGTTCTCCCCATGTTTTATTTCTATTTATGTCCGACTCCCAGTTTCAGTTTTATTTTGTAGATGACGAATAAATAAAGAACTAAGTACTAATTAAAGAGCTGAAAGTTGCACGCGCTTAGGGTGAGTTTCCCATTATTAGCTTTAAAAAGTGCTACTAAAAGTCTAAAACTTTTAAAAGTAGTTGATGTACGTGACGAGAATGATAAATTTCAAAATCCGTATTTAGGAATTTTAGGAGTTTTAGGCAGGGGAGGACCCAAGGGGGTCACGCGGGGGCACGTGCCCCCACTTACCCCCGCGCAAAACTCAAAAAAAAAAAATTATTAATATTATATATTTAGCATAATTATGTAAAATAATGCTATATTTAACATACACACTCATATATATCTCAAAATAAAATGTAGAATTAATTCTGTGCTCATTTTCTGTTTTTTTTATTATAAAATGTATGCATTATAAACATTATAGCCCATAATAAATGTCTTAACTAGAAAAAAAAATTGCACAATTATAATTAATAAGGTGTCCCCATTGGGTTAGATTCCATTAGCGATAAGCCATTATAGCCCATGCTATTAGCGATAAGCCATCGATCGGGAATCCAAATCCCGAAGCAATGCATGCATTCATGCACTGTTAACCATGATAGATAAATATATTCTTTCAAGATACTAATAATTAGTGGAGTGTACTAGTTTTCATGTTAAGTAGTATCATGTGAGATAATGTTTCTACTTTTATACATTAATAATAATCTAGTAGTATGATTTATTAATGTGTAGCGCGCACATTTGCATCTGCTCCGCATAAAAGGAGAGTATGAGCTAGCTAGCTATGTACTTTTGGATGAAGTAGCTAGCTAGCTACGTACAAGAGAACCCACTCGTGGAATTTTCCACATTAATTGGGAACTTTCTCTGTTTGAAGATTCCCAATTAATCATCTAATTTCTGCAAACGATTTCGCACCATTTGATCCTCCTTCTTCTTCTACTTCTTCTTTTCTTTTTTTTTCTTTTCTTTTCCTATATGTATACATGTGAGAGAGAAAGAGAGAGGTTGTCATTGGATCAACACCGAGGGTGTTTTTTCTTTTACTGTGTTCAAATTAAGGATTTACGGAGGATTTGACCTAATTCTATTACGCAAGATTTTATTCTAAATGATACTATTTTTTGTTGATTTTGCATTAAATTTTTTAGTCACCTCGACGATGGGAACTAGCTAGAAAAGTAAAGATTGCAATAATTATGAGTGTTTTAAAAAAAAAAGTTGAAATCCCTTCAACTTCAAGGAACTAATTAATACAATTAAAGAAGGGAAGGAGTGAAATTTAATTTGCATTGCATTTGAGTGGTAGATCGAGATGCTATTATATATGCTTTCCAATTGCCACTTAGGCCTAGTTTCCCAAAAGATTTTATCAAATGAGGAAGGAAGTTGATAAAATCTCAATTTTTTTGTCAAATCTTGATTTTATCTTTGATAAAATCTTATGGGAAACTCACCCTTATCATGGAGTATTGGAAAAGGTAAAAATCAAAGGCTATATATATATATATAGACCGGATCTCACCAAAACCCGTTTCGTTCGGAATTCTTCCGGGACTCATCTTTCTCGATCAAAATTTCATTATCCAAACCGTCTAATGTGTTTAAAACGTGTTTTTAAGAGTCAAAGCGCGAAATCACAAAAAATAAAAATAAATAAGGACCAGGAAAAGCTTCATCCGATTTTTTTTTATTTATAAAAATCGCATATGTACAGTTGTATGGAAAACTGATTGGATGAAGCCCTTCACAGTCATTATTTTGATGATTTCTCGTTAAGGCCTTTAAAAACACGTTTTAAACACATTGGACGGTTCGGATCATGAAACTTTGATCGAGAAAGGTGAGTCCCGGATGGGGTGTGGACAAAAGGGGTGTGAATGAGACCTTGGGGTGTGTGTTTGTGTATATATATATACGATAAATATCCAATAAGGGATCCCTTATATACTACGGTGCGGGATTTTTTTGTTCTAGATCAAATTTCGATGATCCGAACCGTTAGATGTGTTTAAAACATGTTTTTAAGATCTAACGTGAGGATTTGTCAAAAAAATTTACCTGGAAGGGCTTGATCTGAGCATTTTTCGATAAAAAAATGTATATGTACGTTGTTATCGAAAACTACTCGGATCAAGCCCTTCCAAGTATTTTTTTTGACGAATCCGTGAGTTGGACCTTAAAAACACATTCTAAACACATCTAACGGTTCGGATCGTCGAAATTCAATTCCGAACGAAAAATTCTGCACGTAGCCTATATGAGGGAGCCCTTACTAGAAATGCCTCACATATATATAACAGTCAGATTTAAAGAAAATATAATAGAACCTGTTCATTTCTCTTTTCTGAAAATTTTCGGGAAAACGCTATATGTATCATAACATTTTTGTTATTGTTACTCTCTCCGTCCTTTTTTACCTGAGAATTCCAACTATTTTTCTGTCACATCAACTTTTAGAAGTACTACTTTTACATATACTTTCCATTACTTACCCTTATCAATATAATAATACCCACTAACTTTTTTAAAAAGAATCTACTTTTGAGGACAAAATAGGAAATGTACCCATTAACTTTTCAAAACACACACTTATTAAGGGACAACTCAAAATAGAAATGTACACACTATAAAAGGGACGGAGGGAGTATAAAATTATCCCGGTCCCCACCATGCGAGGATTTCCACCATTGATGTTGGACGAGTCGTTGGATCCTAATTCTTACACCTCTCTCTATTCTCCGGTTCGCTTTTTTTTTTTATTGAATCAATCACTTTGGTAATTTTCCATATTTTTAGGTAATAGTAATAGTAATACTACTGGTCTATTAGCATGTCATTTAATCAACGCAAGGAGTAAATAATATAATACTCCCTTTGTCCTGAATTTTTTATTCATTTACGGGTATGAGTGCTATTTTTCAATTGCTTATATCTTTCAATCTATAATTATTTTTACAATTTCGAAAATATTGTTTAATAGTATTCATCGATGACTATCAAAAGAAACCCATATTGGATATATATAACATTATACATTGAAAAATATAACTAATTTTTTGAGGTGTAGTGAATAGTAAATAGTAAAAATGGACAATAAATATGGGACGGAGAGAGTATATATACTGCATTGTATGAAAGAGAAAGTACTGGATACCCATAATTAATTTACGCACGTGAGTGAGTTTTCTGGGGGGAAGATTTAATATTGGATGTATGCATAGTATATTTGGAATGTTTAGGGGTGTTCCGCTAAGTGATTTTTTGGGTCTTTAGTTTTACTTTAAAACTAAAACTTGTTCCGCTAAGTGGTTTTTGAATTGTGTTACCAAATTACCAATCTGCCCTCGTACCCTAACAACTCCTGAATGCTTGTTTTTTTTAAAGTCATGGGACACACGAACGTGAATGGGTACAGAACTTCCAAATTTTTTTTGCTAATCTCATCTTCTCACAGGTTTGTCTTTTAGGGTGAGTTTCTCACTTGATAAAATCAGTTGATTTTATCAAGTGAGGAAGAAAGTTGATAAAATCTCAGATTTTTTAGTGCAAAAATCTGAGATTTTATCAAATTTTCTTCCTCACTTGATAAAATCTAGTGTTGATTTTATCAAAATCTGATAAAATCAAGTGAGAAACTGGGCCTTAATAAATTTTTCAGATGATTAAAAAATGAAAACAAGTTGATCTGCTTCCGTTATAATTTTTTTTTGACAGACGTATAAGGGGAGGGCAAATTTGTAATCTACATTAGTAGGACGCGTTTTGGCTGATGATACCAATTGTTTTTTTTTTTAAAGGTTAGGCCCCGTTCCACAAACTCAAAAAGTCAAAAGCCAGTTTATTACGCTTTTCGAGACGGGTCATCCCCTCACAATACATCACATAAAAAATCACAAAAAGCCAACGCGTTTTTCGAGCTCTCACATAAAAAAGTCAAAAAACCGAAAAACTAAAAAACCCAAGTTAGTGGCATTAGTGGAATGAATTGGTTTTTTTTTTGGCAGTTTTTTGTTAGCGGAATGGAGTAGTTTTTGGTTTAAAACAAAACTGATTTTTTTTGGGTAGTTTTTTGTTAACGGAATGAAGTAGTTTCTGGATTAAAACTAAAACTGATTTTTTTTTAGCGGAACGGGGCCTAAAAGCTAGCTTATCCTTAATTTTATTCGAAACAACTTCCACTTTGGTGATTCTTTAAAAATACTGCTAGTCAATTTGTAGAGTTTTTTTTGACATGATAAGAAAAAAAAAATAGTGTAGAATCTTTTGAAAGGAAATTTTTTTTTTTACTAAAGACATAAAGAAAAAGTGAACCTTTTCTTAACTCTTTTGTCTTTAGTGTGAATTTCCGACTTTTTTTTTTTATGTAAAATATAAATCTTTTTACTCATGTATATCATACTAGGTTCAACGCGTTGTGCTTCGCACGAGTTTGATGCCCGTTGGTTGTTTCCCGAAGGGTTTTTGTGATTGTTTTTTTAATGAAGAGTCTCATGCCAACTGTTAAAAAAAAGGGGATCAGAAATACCGAACCAGCAAACTCTAGGGGCTGAAATGCGTAATTTAGCCATCACAAGCCAAAAGACCAAAAGGGCCATAGCATTGTGCCTAAACTACAAGAAAACCAATATGCCTAATTCCAATTGAAGGTTAAAATTGGCAAGAAGTGGCAAATGACCAAACACAAAAATTCAATGGCCTCTCTTTTATAAGCCTTCAGTGGAGGATATCGGAATCTGTGGAGCAATTTTTCAGTGCCGAGCAGGTATCACGTGCTACCCGTGCGTGCGTGCGATCTGGGCCGTCCATTTCGGTTTTGGACGGTTCAAATTATGGAGAGAGAAACAGGAGAGAGAAAGGGGAGAGAGAGGAGAAGAGAGAGGGTTCCAATCTGGGCCGTCCAATACACTTGTGGACGCCCGGATGCAACGTTTGGGTACCACGTAGACTCGGCCACGTGCTACTATATCCAAATTATTTTCGAATCTGTGAATCTCCGTAGGAAAATATACTAGCAACATTTTATACCTTTATTCATTAACCTGATATGCCCAGCTCATTTATCCTCAATGATTGAGAATTAGATGAGTTCTGTTATTATTATTTTATTCATTAACCTGATATGTTTGGTCACCTTCATTGGGTATCATATTGTTTCGGTAAGTTTTTGCTCCCAATATTAGAAAGTGACGGGACCTCTCGAATTAACACGGGATTTATGGGAATCACTCATGAGTCATGACCCATCATCCTATTAGCTAGATGAAACTTGCCCCTAACCGTGCCTTTGCAGTATTGCTATTATTATTATTATTTTATTATCATTATCTTATTAGTTTGTTAGGCTGGGGTGTTTGGGCCCGCTTGCGCGTACATCAACTAAATTCCTTTTCGGTTCAGTTAAAAAAAGTTATTCACGGCGGGACTAGGAAATTCACAAAAAAAGCTCTTACAACCTAAATCTGATTCCAAGAGATTATTAAGTTTCAAACTCAAAATGTCTTAGATTACGCTCTCTATCTTGGGTTTGTGACTTTGCAGTATGAGTAGTGTGATAAGTGGTCTGCACCAGGACTAGTAGCCCACCCAGGTCAACTCACTTTCTTGGAAAAAATGAGATGACACTAATAGTAATTAAGTCCATATAGTTGAGGTGGGATTGGTTTTCGGCCTTTCAAGACCCACTGGAATAAGCCCGGAAGTCGGAGCCCATTGTTAAAATAACACATGAGAACGCATTCTCAAGCTTCTCTCTCATCTCTCACTGAAAAGGAAAAGTTAACAGTGTAAACACAACACAGCTTCTCCCTCTCTCTCTCTCTATTTACGCTACTAGGATTGGAAAAGGAGAACAAAAATCCAATCAGATTTGAGGTTATTTATCGCGAAGCTTCTGGCTGGAAATTTCGATCCCCTGATCGAGCAATGAATGCAAGAAGGTTGGTTGATGCAATATTCGTCTTTGCTTGTTTGTTAATTTGATATGTCGGGCTGGTTTTGTATGGATATGGAGTATGAAATTAAAACACACACACACACACACACAAGGTAGATAATTCTTTCGCGACGGTAGAGGGAGGAGTGTTGTGACCTGTGATTATATCTTCAATAGGATCTGTGTATTACTAGTTCTTACAACAATCCATTTAATTAGTTATATATGCAGTTTTCCGATTTCGGCACATCATGCCTGGATTTCTAAAGCTACAACCCCTTGCTATAGAATCAGCAAGCAACGTTGCTTAATTTCGTATGATAAGAGAAACCTTGACATTGGTTATGTTACACTATTACAGTACCAGATCTAGGTTTTTCACATTCCATGTGGTGTTTCTCTAATTAGTGTAAGGTAATTTACCACATCTTACTGTTGGAATATATAAGAATGCCACATCTGTAAGTTGTTGGATGAACTGGATGCTAATAACTAATAAGAACGCAAACGAAGAATGCTCCATCTTGCAATGCTTGTTTTGCTTCAATTAAGAAACACATTAAACCTTAAAAGTTGTTGGGTCATTCATTGTTCTCTAACTTAATATCAATAATTACCCTTATAAACGTCATCTAGGCTGTCAGATCCTCATCTTTTTTGTTTATTTCGTATGATTTAAGTCACAGGCTTGTGCGTGTGGAAAAACACAGCCTCCAATGCCATAAGTTCACTATCTAATATGCGTAGCCTGCAATGCCGTAAAAGCTAATACTGCGAGCTTATCTTATGCAACAAACAATGTGCTCCCTTTGATGCCCGGAAATTTAGAAATTTCATTGACTGCTAACATTGGTGCAATAGATAGATACCTCATAACCACCACAGTCGTCATTGATTCGCAATTGTGGTGGCCCACAGCGTTCATGGGGATGGAGCAGGGACAGCGGGAAGCCGGGAAGTTAGGGGACTGAGGAGGCCAACCTTGCTAGAATCACCTTATGTTTAGCATAAAATGTATTAAATAGTCATAATGTGCTATATTGGCCCCTCCACACTTTCAAGAATAAAATAAAAAAGTGACCAAAAAGGGGCGTACCCAGTGCACAAAGCTCCCGCGTATGCAGAGTCTGGGGAAGGGTTGATATAGACAGTCTTACCCCTACAAGCAAAGAGGCTATTTCCAAGAATCGAACCCGTGACCTACATGCCCAATGAGGCAGCTTTACCGCTGCGCCAGGTCCGCCCGTTTATGTGTACATGAATATTTTGCCAAGTATGAATAGAAAAGGCTTTACTTTTTTGGTAGAATGTTATTTCTTAGATTTCATGTTTTGATTTCAAACTAAGGGAAACTAAAAAAATTCAATAACCACTTGAATATGTGGAATTTCAAGTTCTAAGTTTCGGCCTCCCCTCTATATAATTCCTAGCTCCGTCCACAAAATGGAGTAAAATATGAGGTGGTTTATGATGCGTCTCTATGTATTTATTTGGTACTTTTCAGAAGGTAGGGAATGATCATCTCCTTTTGTATTTGCAACTGGTATTCTTCACAAGATCAAGTCTCTCAGGCCCTTCTAAGACTAATTTTTGAATGCAGAGACTACCGTGGCAATCGAACTGCACTCTTTGATGGCATTGAGGAGGGAGGTATCAGGGCCTCCCATGAAATTGATGAGCATGATAATGATAGGGCGATGGATGGATTGCAGGATAGAGTCATTATGCTGAAAAGAGTAAGTCTATATTTGGCAGGACGAGATGATGGTTCAAGCAATTCGAAAACTTTTTACACTGGCTTCACATACTTGAAAATTGTTTATCTTTTTGCTATAAACATACTCTGTTCGATTACTGCGAATGTTAGAGGAGTTGGAATCTCAAAGATGTAGAAGATTGAGATGTTTGCGTATTATGTTTTTTAATGCTGTCTATTTTTTGCAGTTGGGTCTGATTGATTTAGTTTTTAATCTTTATGGAAATAGAAGGTACTGTGTATTGAAGCAGTTCCCTCCTATGTCTGTTTTCTGCAGGCATTGGTGCTTGTTTGACTGATATACCTAATATGTAGTTGGATAAGGTTTATTTCGTCTGTGAAGAGGGAGTGTTCAGCTTTACATATCAATGGAGAAGTGGGTTGTCTTGGATTTTTAAGTTGAACCCAACCTTAGTGGCTCATCTTTTAATTGTTTTGGAAAGATGACTTATTTGGTAATTAGAATGTATCCAAACAGAGCACAAGTGGTTAGTAAGTTAGCTGTCATTATCAGCTAGGTAGTTTAGTTTGTGAAAGCCTCTCTCTCTCTCTCTCTCTCTGGTTTCTGGAACAATTCTATCTTGTGCAATTCTGCTAAGATAATGCGCTTCTGTTATTATTTTCTAAGCTTCCGGCATCATTTGAGTTATCCGAAGGCAAGTTTTGATCACCTTAGTTTGGCAGTTGACAGGTGATATACATGAGGAAGCAGAGAGTCATAACCGTATGCTGGACCGTATGGTATGTATGCTGTAGTCACAAACCCCAAACCTCAGCTTTTACTACTATCATTGTGATGATATAATGAATACATTACCGTAAAGGATAATGAATATATTGCTTTTTGTTATCCAGGGCAATGATATGGATTCATCTAGGGGTATATTGTCAGGAACTATGGATAAATTCAAGATGGTACTGATACTAGATTTTATCTTTATTGAAATTTTCTGTTATTTGTTGTTGCTCTCTTTTTCTTTTTTTCCCGTGAGGAAACGTGCTGTTTAATTGCTTAGTATTATCTTGCTTTCTTGTAGGTATTCGAGAGCAAATCCAGCCAGAGAACTTTTACACTTGTAGCCGCTTTTGTGGTCATTTTTCTGATCATATACTATCTCACTAAGTGATTAGTGTGACGGGCTTGCCCTTCCAGGCAGTAGCTGTGGCTCAAACCGGATATTTCACACCGGATGGAAACCTCTATGGTAACGCCCAAGGGGTTGCTACACTGGTCGCCCCTTTCCATCCTATTTACTTGGCCAAAAAAAAAAAAAACAAAAGAAGTGATTAGTGTGATGAAGTTGAAAATATGTTAGTGTAATGCTTAGAACGGGGAAAAGTATTTCACTTTGTAGCCGCAATCAATGTTAATAATTTCAATTAGAGATGTTTTGATGCTATTTGTGTGTAGATACAGAGAGGCGAGAGATATTTGGATTGGAATAGCTGGCAATTGCTATCCCCGTATTACTACACAGCAAGTATTGCACTCTGTTTTTCCCCACTTTCATGTTTTGGATACGGACTTTTGAATGAATATGGTCGATCTTGATCTGCATCACTGTTTTCAGCTTAATGTAGCAATTGATGAGACTCGGTTTTTGTTTCGGTACAAAAGAATGTTAAAGGAGGATGGTCCTCCTTGAACTTGGAGAAAACAAGAACAGAAAAATTGAGAAGGTACTTTGAAGGTTGAACCCATCCACGTTAGTGGGACATTGAAAGGCCAACTCTGTTCAAATATTTGGGCCTACCCCTCCCAAGGAGATAGATTATGTTCCTACATGATTTGAGAGAATGCAAAATACAGCAAATAGTTTACTCTATTCACACTCCCTTGTTAAGTACTCACACCGGGGAATTTATATCACCAAATTACCCTTTAACTTTCTCAAACATAAAGCCCCCCTAAGCCCATGGCCCACCCTCAATCACCACCAAGGCACCAACCATCACCACCTCCAGCTCCTTCCCCACCACATCATCCATCATCACCAACAATCGCTTCCCCGCGACCACCAGTCTCAACTACCACCATTACTGACCCAACTAAATCATCCTCCAACATTCCTACCACCCCTAATTCATTGCCACCAGCAAAATCGCAAGAATGTTTATCCCCATTGCCATTGGCGACGCCAGAGCATCGAGAGTAGGTTCAGCTGATCCCACGGGGAAAAAAAATTACTATTACTCTTATATTAAATTAATAGCAACAGGAATATGAGGATTATTCTCAAGTTAATTGGTTTGATTACAACATCACAAACTACTTGGCTTACAACATCACAAACTACTTAGGCTTGGGAAGTTAAGATTACATTTATCCAAAATAAAGTGCAAAAAGAAGAGAGCACTCTTATGGTCAAGGTTTAGGTCCCAGTCTTCAATTGACACCTAATCGGCATCAAGATCTTCAGTATTGGTAGCATGGCTCCTCTTCTTCTCCCTCATTACCAGCGTCAAATGCCAGGGTTAACAATAACAGGATGAGCAAAAAATTACCCAGTAGTTAACTCTTGCCTACTAACCTTTACATTACTAGTAATTCGTTTAACAGTTCAACGACAATAATAAAGTGGAAATGTAACACGCCATCTATTTCTTTACTAGCCATAACCATAGTGATTTTATGGATTCTTTCCACAAGTATCCTCCTCTCATATCCACTAACTCCGACCGAGTCATGGAACCACTCCCCTCTTGTTTGTCCTGTACCGGGTCTTATGCGGATACATGATGTACTTAGCATGGATTCACATGATACCATAACAACAAATGAAAATTTTTCGTTAAAATAATTTAGTTTAGTTATTTTCTTCACATTTTCTTCTCGACTCAACCCAAACGAAGGGAGAGAAATTTTTTTTTTCTTTTTCTTTGCTTTCCTTTCTTTTTCTTGGATTCCAAACAGAGCCTAAACCCCTCCAGTCTCGAGGAGATCAGGAAACCAACTTCCAAATATTTTGTCCCCTCCCTGGCCTTACCTGCGCATACAAACACATGGTTCTCAAATCCCAACCTCTGAATCATACATAACACCACACACAGACACCTCTCTCTCTCTCTCTCTCTGAGTCGGGTTTAGCAGTAAGATGGATTTAGTTCAGCGAGCATCATACTTTATACACACTGCTAAGTTCACTCCTCAGAAGAATCCTCATTTCGCCAATTCAAACTGCAAATCCCGAAAGCAAAGCCAGAGTTCCAATTTTGCGAGAACGAAGCCTTTGGTCGTCAGAGCAAGCAATGGAGGGGCGGAGGTGGACACGGCGGTGGTGGTGGAAAAGCCCAAACTGCGGCGGCGGTTTCAAGTTTTTGATGGTTCTCCCTCACCGTTCGGAGCCACCGCTCGAGACGGTGGAGTCAATTTCGCTATTTTCTCCATGAATGCAGTGTCTGCCACCCTTTGCTTGACTAATCTCTCCGACTTGCAACAGGTATGTCTTGCAATAGGATTTTTATTTCGTTTTAGGACTTCGATTCGCCACGGTCCTAACTTTTAGGACTGCACCTGTAAAAATTGTTTATTTTTTTCTTTTGATGCAGAAAAGAGTGATTGAGCAGATCTCTCTGGATCCACTGACCAATAGAACTGGAGATGTTTGGCATGTATTTCTCAAGGGAGATTTTACGGACATGCTATATGGCTACAAATTTGATGGAGACTTCTCTCCTCAAGGAGGACATTACTATGAATCTTCTCAGTTATTGGTGGATCCCTATGCTAAAGTTAGTTCCCTGCCTACTCTTTCCTTCTGTAAACCATATGTCAATTGTTTCTTATCTCGTACGTCTAGTGGTCGAAGATGGTTAGCCTTTTCTTTGTACTTAATCCATGACTAATCCAGTGACTTGTATTTTGTTTTCAAGTGCAAGAAGAACTGATTTTTGTTGTAACTTGATCCAGGCAATTGTAAGCCGAGGGGAGTTTGGTGTTTTGGGACCCGAGGGTGATTGCTGGCCCCAGATGGCCTGCATGGTTCCTTCCCCCCATGCTCAGGTGCTTTGATATAACCTGTTTAGATGTCATACAGTTTAATCTAGTAGCTGCTAATTGGTTTCCCCACTGTCACGTATCTTGTGGTAAAAAAGATTGCAACTTTCTGTAGCGATACAGTTGTCCTATGACTTTGACAACATCAGCCTGTGTTTGTTTAATTTTCCTTGTTAAATGGGCTCTCATCCGGAACATACATGATGCATTTTGTCCGAATGTTTTCTCTTCATTTTGGTACCTGGCACTCTAGCCATTCTTCATAAGGAGTGCTGGTCCAATATTGGTACTGTTGAGACGCAAGCAGCGAGCTTCCCCATTTTCCTTCACGTAATATATACAGATGGCCTACAAAAGAGAATGGTGCTGTTTAAAGTTGGTGATCATATCTTGCCCTGTAAGGTTTTGGTTCATTTGTTCAAAGTTGGTGATTATCCTCTTGCATTCTAGGGATTGAAGACATCTTCTGCGTTGCACCATAGTTACTTCCATTTTTGTACTTTTTATGTTCCTGCCTCTTTTAATTTGCAAATACTGAACTATATCTTTAATTTCCAAACAGCACTTCAACATTAGTACTGATCTGACTAGTTATAGACTGTAGTCGTAAATTGGGTTTGTATGAATGACTTGAAGCCTTCTACAAACTGTTAGAAAATATGAACGCCTTTTCTAGGACTCCGTTAGAGCTTAATGGGCCCATAGTTAGGCTAATTGAGTTATGCTTACTAAATTTGAACTTGTTCAAGCAGTTTAGCGAAGCTTGGACTCATTTTACAGGGTTGATTTCATTTTTTGGTGCATATTATGTTCAGTAATGATCTCACTTATGGAAGAAATTAAAAGCAAAATTGTTAATACATTGAGAAACCTGACGAGTTAAAGGATTGCCAGATTTTCCAAAGTAAAGAATAAGAAAGAATTTCCGGATGTATAGCATGAATGTATTCACCATGACTTTCTTTCCTTTTGCCTTTTGTCTTCTTGTCCAGTAGAATACGAATCGGAAATATCTATGGACGTATATTTCTTATAGAATCTATAAAATGATTGTATCATCTTCAAACACTCTTTTTTGTAATTACTTTATATAGATGTAATTTATGGTTTTGTTTTCATTGTCAGTTCATTATTCTTATTTGCTCCTTTTAGTTTGACTGGGAAGGCGATTTACCACTGAAACTTCCACAAAGAGATCTTGTTATATATGAATTGCACGTTCGTGGATTCACAAGACATGATTCAAGCGGGACAGATTTTCCTGGTACATATCTTGGTGTAGTGGAGAAACTTGATCACTTGAAGGTGAATATAGACAGGTCTTTTGATTACTTTTGAGGCTTTTTGCGAAAGTTTTTTTAAGGGAAAAATACGAACAATATTAGCATGTAAACAATCTCCTGTTCTACCTATTTGTTTGGCTTTTACGTAGTTGTGAAATAGAAATTCCACCCTCTTTTCTCGTACGGATTCATCATTTTTTATCAAGCCTGATTAAGCAGCTTGCTTTTAGATTGTCATAGAAAAAAACAATTTTGATCTTCAAAGCTCTTTAAGGAGATCCATCCTCTTGGCACTTTACTTGGAGTGTTATTATGCTTACATTATCCGGAAGGAGATAATGTGTTTTCCCATGTAGTAGGGAACTTTGGGTGTTACATGGTTACACTTTTTGCTGGAAAAAAGAGCAGCTAAATCTAGAAAATTTTAGGTACTTATTTCCCTGAATTCAATTTGGTCCAGTAAGTGCAGGAATAACTGTGATTGGCGGCCTACTACAACAAGGGACTGCACCAAAAGAATTTTCATACTTGGCAATGCTGCCTTCTAAACTATCTCCTTTCTTGTGCAGGAACTTGGTGTTAACTGTATAGAGTTAATGCCGTGTCACGAGTTCAATGAGTTGGAATACTACAGCTACAACTCTGTCCTGGGAGACTATAAGTATGGTTCTTTTGTGTTTCTCTTTCTCAGATATTTTTTATTCTCATCATAGTTACGGAATTTATAAGCTAGTGAAATGGGAAGATATACCCGTAGCTCCTGTTACTACTTTAGCTATAACTAACTTTTCTACCAATTACCACAAGCTGTTAGTATTGGCCTATCATTGGTTACCCCCGGTAGAAGAAAGAAAAGGGATGGGGAGGAGGTTCAGAGAAAAAACTTGTTTGAGTTTGCTGATTTTGGAGTTGAATTCCTTGGAGTCCAAGCGGTGGATCCTTCGTGTCTTGTTACATCACCATACTTATAAGAAAATGTATTAATTTTTTGAAATCACCATGAAATCATGATTTTGATTTGTTAGTGTATTTTTTCTCAGATACCTGTTGGTGGAAGTTTAAACACCAATTCCTTCCATGCACCATCTCAATTTTCTTTCTTTTCATCCTCTCTTGGTTTACTGATCTGTACTCTTCTTCTTTGATGTAATTGAAGCTCAACTAAAATCAAAGAAGGGCAAACTTACGCATTGAAATGATTTCAAATGGGGATGCATTGTTAAGTTCTTAGTTTCTGATGAACTCCTTTCATTTTTATCTAGGCTGGCTACTGTTATGCTTATCTAACAGTCCAATGACCTTTGTTATCTTACTTAGGAGTTAACGGGTAATTTGGTGTATGGGCTGTAGAACCGCCCACGAGATCATGCTAAGAGTCAATATAATGGCTCAGTACTTATTATGGGCACTCTGCAATAAAAACCCAAGGCACATTTAGGCGCGAGCTGTTGCTTCTCTTTGGCCCATGTATACATGCCTAGGCCCAACCTGTATGAACTATAAAGTTCTAAATTTGTGCGGGGCATGCCTCACTTGAAAGGACCTCTTACCATTTTTCAAATGATTGTGCTCCTTCTAAACTACTGTTTTTGCTTCTTCAACCTCCTGGACATTGTGGAATACTATGGTTTGGTGGTCTTCAAAGCATCGGATTAAGAACAGTTGGAGCACTGGTCCCAAATTAAGCTATCACAGCGGTCCCAACTCTCCAGCTCAGCTACCATATATGTTCCACACTAGTTGTTTGTGGGGGTTTGAATGAAAAGAGTTATGATAAGCTGTTTGTATCCTTAGCAGTGGGTCTAATGCCCTCTCGTAGGAAGTTTTTATAATTCAATCTCTCACTCCAGGTGGGGTCCTAGTCCTAAACAACTTCCTTAAATTCATTTCGTTTGCAAATTGGATCTTGGAGTTTGATTCATGTAAAGTTTTCTCACATATCCTGGTCATTTATTTGTTAAGCAGTTTAGGGTCAGCTTCATGAGTGCTAGTTAGTGTTGGTAACGGTTTGTGTCAGATTCTTCTGGCAACCTCCAAGCTGGACTCCTGAAATTTCAATAACCAAACGAAACCAATCCGAGCCTTAAGTCCCAATTTTGGTCTACCTCTCCTAATGCCACCCTCAACCATAACCATTCTTTGTGGTTTAAGATCTGCTAGAGTGCAAACCTATTTTTTCTTACTGGTCATGACAAGCTTGCTTTTCTTTTTGATACAGAATGTATTCCCTGACGTAGACATTTTCTTCTTGAAAATTTAATAATCATAAGAAGATTTGAAAGCTTTATGGACATATAGAAGACGATGGAAGAGCTTTATTGGCATTCCTATTTAACTTACAAACACGATTTCTTGTCCAGGATGAATTTTTGGGGTTATTCAACAATCAATTACTTTTCCCCAATGATAAGATATTCATCTGCTGGCAATCTTGATTGTGGCCATGGCGCAATAAATGAATTCAAGCTTCTTGTTAAGGAAGCACACAAACGAGAAATAGAGGTGACTTCTTGTTCAACATAATATCCGATCCTTTGGTCCATTTTCGTTATAATCTTTGTTTAACAGGTGATCATGGACATTGTTTTCAATCACACTGCTGAAGGGAATGAGAAAGGTCCCACCTTGTCATTTAGAGGTGTTGATAACAGTGTCTTCTATACGCTTGCACCCAAGGTATAGCTTCAGACTTTTTTTTCTCCCTTGGTATTTATCTCCAAGAAGAATCCATTTGTTTTTAGTTTTCCAAAAGTTCGTGTAGGGGTGCAGGTCACAGGAAAAAAAAAACATTTGCATAGGACTGTGTGAAGTTGCTAGTAAAAAAAAAAAAACGTTTGTAAGTAGTTTTTAGTGTTAGAAGGGGAATCTGTTTTTATCAGTGAGAGAAACATAGATTTGCTGCCGAAAGTTTCTTATCTGTGACCTTGTACATTTTGACTTCCTAAAAAATTCCTTTCAATATCATGGTTATTGTCTTAATAAGCCAGTTGAAGTTTTATGAGAATCTTTGCTTCTCTTTGGGCTAATGTCTGACCTTTTAGCGTTTCCTATCACAAATAAAAGGAAAACTACACTCTTATGTACCAGAACCTAGAGTTGGAAGCAAAAACTATAGGCTTGGTTGTTAGCGCCGTTATATTTTGATGTGGCTTCTTTGGACCAAATTGCACTTTCCAGGTCCAGAACAGCCGGTTCATAAACTGTAGAATTCTGTTTATCGTTTCTCAGTTCTCGCTTAGCTTCGATTCTCATCATGGATCTATTCATGACAAGCTATTTTGTATAGCTGGGGTACAACATCTATTTCACGTAGCTTGAGTCAGATTGTGGATTCGTTACACATGTGATTTTGGGGACTTTTTGTTGTGAAGTCTTTTCTTTGGTATTGCTTCCAGGTTATGTGAGCCTCGTTCATGTGTAATGGGTTGTATCCCTTTGGACGCGTCCTACATATTTACTTAATTGTTCACTTACTTTTCAGAAAATGTTTTATGGTTTTAGTAGGTAAGGTCCGTGTTTATACAGCATATAAGAGTATCTTGATTCAAGAACAATAAGCCGAGTATTTTTTTTCTTGAATGTGCTCTCAAAGTTGAACTAGTGGGAAGTAACTCTTAGTTTATGGTTTTGCAGGGAGAGTTCTACAATTATTCAGGTTGTGGAAACACCTTCAACTGCAACCATCCCGTTGTACGCCAATTTATATTGGACTGCTTGAGGTAAAATTTACCCTGTAGCTAAGCGTAGCTGTTTTTTTCTTTTGTTATAATTATGTTGGGAATATTGGCTTTGCTTATCCATGGAAATTTATCGAACAAGTCATATGTGAATGTAGAGTTTTTGTGGTAGTCTTTAAGTTGAGCTCAGGACTCATTTACTAGTGCTGGAAATTTCATCAAGTAATTAAATGTGACTAGAAGTCAAAAAGTATCATCAGAATTTATTGGTCAAGAACGGATCTGTCACAACTTCTCATTGAAGATCAGCCTCTTCTTGTTTCGTCTTTCAAATTTTGCAACTTTGTCTAAGTCAATATGTTTCTGAACCTAGACGTTATTGGTTGAATAGCTTGCAATTCTTTGTTAGTTTGGTTTATGGTCATCCTGAGCTGAATCAGAGCCGGAATATTGTGAGCAAAGCTCTAAAGCAAATTTAAGCCTCACAGCTCATTTTTAAGTGGTTCCTTTTGGTGTTTACTTACCTTTTGTTTATCTCAATAACCTTTATGGGCTTTTCCCAGATTCTATATCATTTGCAATTTTTTGTGAAGAAAATAATCTGATTTAATCCTCTAACCTAGTTAAGGTTCTGGCCTTTTCATCTTGGTGTTTGCGTTTAATGTTATTACTACTTGATTTTGTCCATTTTTGATGATACTACTTGGTCTTATTCTTTCATTCTTTTTCTTAGATTGTCAGTTTTCTTTTGCTTCCAATTGAGGGAAAAGATTGCTTTTTCATTTTCTTTTTGTGTTTTTCCTAAAAAACATCTAGTGTTAACCTTCAGTTTGTTTGCTGAATGCAATTGAAGGGTCTTTGGTTTACTTTTGCTAAAACAGATACTGGGTCACTGAAATGCATGTGGATGGCTTTCGCTTTGATCTTGCTTCTATCCTGACGAGGGGTAGCAGGTTGTGTGCTTTGCCATTTGTTTCATATCTCATACTTAAGTTTGTGCCAATGAATATACTTCATCTAGTTTTTCGCTTTCTGGTTGTTCCGCAGTCTATGGGACGCAGTTAATGTATATGGCAATCCAATAGAAGGTGATTTGCTGACAACCGGAACTCCTCTCAGCAACCCGCCATTAATTGATATGATTAGCAATGATCCAGTTCTTCGCGGAGTCAAGGTAATTACTGCTGGCTCTTTCTTTATGCTCATTAGAGAACTTTGGCCTTTAGTATGTGCCTTACAATCTCAATCAGTGAAGGAAAGTTGAATAAGTATTTCCCACTTTTCTCCCTGGTAAAGTTTTAGTACTTCCATCCATAGGGAGGCAAATAGAATGAAGTATGAAATATATTTTGGGTTCAAAGTCTCTTCGTCTGCATTTGTTTCGTGTTGTTTTCTTGTTCTCTTTCCGTCGTCTGCTTCTCTATGTTTTTGGATGTTTTGCATAGAGAGCTTTAGCTTTTGGGATAATTGGTGATTTAACAAGTGCTAGCACCAGAATAGTTTGGCTATTGCAGGACTTATAACTTACATTAGGTGGTAACCCATGCCATGGTTGTGAAGAGAGCAGTGCGAGTGTAAGGGCAAGAGAACGCAAACAAGTAAAAGAAAACACAAGCAATCGAAAGAGCAAGAACGAGACACGCGATATATGTGGTTCAGACTTGAGCTCACTCAATCTTACTCCACGGGGTGCTGGGGGGTTTCACTATGATGAAGAATGAAAAACAATACAATGGAGGCTGCCCAATACCTTGCCTTGTATAAGGAATACAAGAGAAGTCCTAAAAAACCCCAAAAAATGCATTAGTCGCGCGCGCGCAGCTTTGTTCGTCTGTATCAGAGACACCTTGGTCCGGACCAAGACTCCCTCGTCCGGACCAGCTTTGTTCGTCTATATCAGAGACACCTTGCTACGGCTTAGTTTTGGCTCCCTCTTGCTTGGTCCGGAGTCTCCGGACAACTCTTGGCTTGGTCCGGATCAGAGATGCTGAAACTCCAGAAAACGCATAGAAAACGCCGAATTCGACTTCACACTCAACACAGAGTTCTCCTCCTCCTTTGACCAGGTAATGGGCTCACATCCCCAAGTTTTGTTATGTGAGGCAACCAAATTGACATTGGATGCTGTAAGACCAACGATGCTTTACAGTACATAATGCTGGCCTGTCAAAGAAACAATAAGTGAGCAAGCTGGGTGTAGCTGAAAGGAGAATGTTGAGATGGATGTGTGCTAAGACTAGAAGAGATGGGATTAGAAATGATACGGTTCATGAGATGGTAGGTGTGGTACCTATAGGGAGAAGTTGAGAGAGAATAGACTAAGGTGGTTTGGACATATCTACCGTAGACTTGTAGATGCGATTGATAATATAGTTTTGGGTAGTAACGCTGTAGGGATGGGAAGACCCAAATTGACATTGAATGCTGTAGTGCACAAAGATATGAGCCTTCTAACTTTTGAGTCTTAGTAAACAAGTAGCCTTTGACAGAGCTCAATGGAAAAAAAAAAGATTCACGTAGGCGACCCCAATTCATTGGGAAATAAGGCTCGGTTTGGTTTGGTTATGTAGGTCAACTAACATATGGGGTTTGGTTGACCAAAACAAAGTCCTGCAAACATGTTGTTGCAGCATCCCACATTTGTCAACCAACATACAGTTTGGTTGACTGATGCAGGGAAGCGTGTTGAAATAAGAACGCGTAACAACGACAATCACGAATTTTGTCTGAACTAGAGGTACTCCCTCCTTGAACAAACTATTTTGAGAATAATCTCGTTTTTCTTTAATTCAATAAGAACCAAATTTTAATGTCACCCTACAACTTATTCTATACTAAAAAACTAGAACCGAAAAGGAAGCAACAAAACAGGAAGCTGAATCCCGGTAAATCCCTAGAAATAATAAAAAGGAAATAAAATCAACCCAAATAAGAAAACCTAAGATTCTAGGATTCTAGATAATTTTACTAAATTATAAAGATTTCTAATGAAATACTAAAACTAAAATAGTAAATAAAATCCCAATATCTAATCTGCATCATTCTCTTCGGCTTGAAGAAACTCGTCCTCGAGTTTATATAGTTGAATTCGTCGAATCTTGTCTGCATCAACCTTGTACTTTAAATTAATTTTTTCAAACCCAAACTCCAAAGAAGAATCTTCGAAAATTAGCACAGAAAGCTCCAAAGTTAGCTATGAAGCCCACAACTTGTTGCTTGCAGGATCATCAATATATGCCCAAAACGGATCAACAAATGTCTTATTCTGGTCAGCCTTACCATCTTTAAGATTTTCATAATAATCAAATCTAACTGATTCTTCTGAATTAGTTTCCAACTACGCCAACGTTGTAACACCTTTTTTTAGCAATTTTTTTTTTGTTTTCTTCTTTTGTAATTTCCTCCACTGTTTCTTCGTCAAAAACTGGTGGCTTACTCCAATCCACTACTGGATCTGGAATATTATTCGAAGTGAAAGGCCACTCAATGGTAGCCTCCTCCACCGAATTAACCTCTAGGATTTTTCCTGGTGTCCTACCTTCCTGGAACTCAGAAAAGTTGATCTTCAAACTAGATTCCCAAAGTCGGTGATCGTGATTTGAAACCTTGACCGCCCTTGTCCTCCCCCTCGGTTGATAGTTACCCGCCAAAGGTTTGGTGATAGAAACATCATCCGACATCTCCTCCTCTTTCGAAAACCGAGGTATAACCAGACGACGGCGAGGCAGATTTCCACCAACAAACAAGGTAGCAATCTGATTGGTCAGCACTCCTAATGCCTCCTCCAATCGCTGCTCAAGTTGTTGAAACCTTTCCTCCGTTTGCATTTCTCGAGCAACCTCATCCCGTTCATAGACTTCCTCAACAAAAGTTGTATGACCGCCTCGTCCACCTCAACCTCCAGCACATCCTCCGACCATAGTCAGGATTGAAACTTGCGCTATGATACCAACTGATGCAGGGAAGCGTGTTGAAATAAGAATGCGCAACAAGGACAATCACGAATTTTGTCTGAACTAGAGGTACTCCCTGGGGAAGACCCGAATTGACATTAGATGCGGTAGTGCGCAAGGATTTGAGTCTACTAGGGCTAAGTGAGCAAGCAACACTTAACAGAGCTCAATGGAGGAAAATGATTCATGTAACCGACCCCAATTGATTTGGGACATAAAGGCTCGGTTTGGTTTAGAGGTACTCCCTCCATGAACAAACTATTTTGAGAATAATCTCGTTTTTATTTAATTCAATAACAACCAAATTTTAGTGTCACCGTACAACTTATGTTATACTAAAAAACTAGAACCGAAAAGGAAACAGCAAAACAAGAAGCTGAATCTCTGTAAATCCCTAGAAATAATAAAAAGGATATAAAATCAACCCAAATAAGATAACCTAAGATTCTAGGATTCTAGACAATTTTACTAAATTATAAGGATTTCTAATAAAATACTAAAACTAAAATAGTAAATAAAATCCCAATATTTAATCTGCATCATTGACCAAAGTGGAAAGTCTTTAGACCCATTGATGTATAAGTAATGAGTAATGACTATGACTGGGGGCTGTGCGCCCTTATATGGGCCCAATTAGTTTGATGGAGCTTGGTGATATCCTCGTACCCACTAAAACTCGTAGAGAGAGATGATGTTGGGTTGAAATGGTAGTCTTCATTTGCTTGTTTCTTGTACTTTCTTATTCAAATATCGTCCATTTTAGTGCATTCTACAATAATCATCTGTGCTGGCTTCTTCTATTTTGTCAATAGTTTGGATTTCGTTGTGTTTCATTTCTTTCGAAATAGATGGACTGAATTTTAGTCTACATTCAAACAGCTTTTGGCTGAGGCATGGGATTGTGGAGGGCTTTACCAAGTTGGCATGTTTCCACACTGGGGCATCTGGTCCGAATGGAATGGGAAGGTCTGTACAAATACAGCCTGTTGATCATGTTTTGTTCTTATATTTGGTTTCGACAAAAATGATATGTTCAACTCAACAGAAAAGAAAGCAATAGAAGTATACATCCTATTTTGTGCACTCTCTCCTAGCAACTAGATTACCTCCCAGTCAATACTGGAGCTGGAAACATTGATCAGACACACACGTCAGTGAATTATCTGCCTCATAATTCCTTATTATTTAGTTTTTTTATTATTTACAAATTGAGATCCTGGACTTGAGCACCGACGTTCATGATTTCGTGTTCTCATGATTGGTAGATAGTAAACCTAGTGATGCGAACAATGCAACAGAAAGGTCAGTAAAAAGCCGTAGAAGTATTTACATCTCATTTTGCTCTCTCTCTCTCTCTCTCTCCAAGAAAAAGATATTATCACCCAGTCAATACTACTGCTAGAGCTGGCAAAACTTTGATCGCAAGGTGACATCAGTGAATGATCTTCTCCTAAAACAGAGAGAGAACCTTAAGGCTCTCTTATCCAGTCATTGCATCTTCCTGTCTACCTCTTTTCTTTCCTCCCCTTTTTCTTCTATTTTGGCCCTTTTCTTCTTTGATTGAATTCAACACTCTAACCAGTAACCAATAGTATGCCTTATCAATTTCAGTATCGTGACATAGTACGGCAGTTTATCAAGGGTACAGATGGATTTGCTGGGGCTTTTGCTGAATGCCTTTGTGGGAGCCCCAATTTGTACCAGGTTGTTATTCTTTCTTGATTTGTCTGTCTAATGCTTATTCCATAATGCATTCTGTTGATTATTTTTTACTACTTACGTTAAAAAGGATTCCATTTTTTGATTGTGGTTTCATCTTGCCACTGTTCTCTTCTTATTATTAATTGAAGAGATGTTCTCTGAGGCTCTCTCTCTCTTTTCCCTGCGTTCAGTGTAGTATCGGGAATTTTTTCCTTTGTTTTCTGTTGTACTTGTTTCCAAATTCGTTCTTATTGGAATTGCATAGTTCCTCTAATATGCTAGGTAGGCGGAAGGAAACCGTGGAACAGTATCAATTTTGTATGTGCACATGATGGTTTTACTCTGGCGGATTTAGTGATGTATAACGACAAACATAACTTGGCCAATGGAGAAGACAACCATGATGGCGAGAACCATAACAATAGCTGGAATTGCGGACAGGTAAATTGTAATAGGTATGTGTGGGGTGTTTTTTGAGTTCTTTTTTATTTTCTCGTTCCACTTTTCAAAAAATGAAACTATTAACAAAGTGGCGATATATTAAGTAAGACAGTGGGATAAAAATTTGCAGAATATGCATTTTCCTATAGGATATTCCTTTGCAAGTAGAAACATTGGGATGAAGTTGATGGATTACTCGGTAATTTATCAAAACATGCCGTGACACATTCAGACTTTCAGTAGATACTTTAAGTATTCATGTTAGTAGCTCCCTATGTAAACACAAAATCTTCAACGTAAATCAAAGTCTCAGTTCTTGGAGACTTGGACACCTGGACGAAGGTTAGAATGTGTCTGATACTACCGATCTCGCAGATGTTGTACTCAAGCAGGATTATATATTTATATCCATATGAGGTTGGATTTGTAGTTTTGGGCACTCTTCTGTAGCTTTTTTATTGGTGGCACTCTGGTGTATCTTCTTTTGTTGAGTCCGCATACCCTTCAATTAGAGGTTTGATGGGTCTGGCGCCTAGTGTGAAGTGAAGTCCCACATCGTCGGGTTATCAAAGTAATATGAAATATATAAGCGTGAGGGCACCCTCACTTCATAAGCTAGCTTTTGGGGTTGAGTTCTACCCAAGACCGTGTAACATGGCATCAGAGCTGGGTAACAGAGATGAGTAGGGTGCGTGTCTCTCGCCTGCACGCAGCAGGTGCTGCCGAGTGAGCACGCTGCGCGTGAGGGAGGGTGTGAAGCGAAGTCCCACATCGTCTGGTTACCAAAGTAATATGAAGTATATAAGCGTGAGGGCACCCTCACTTCATAAGCTAGCTTTTGGGGTTGAGTTCTACCCAAGACCGTGTAACACCTAGATACACTACAAAGATTTGACAGTTAATAGGAAGCCACCAAGCGAGTACATTGATATAACAATCTGAAAGTTGTTTCAATTGGAAGGTCCGTGGATAATTTCTATGCACTAAAGATTCTCATACCGGATTTAGAGTTCCACTAGTACCTTTTTACTGATTGATCTAGTGAATACTAGGAGGGAGAGTTCACCAGCATCTCCGTGAAGAAATTGAGGAAACGACAAATGCGGAATTTCTTCCTCTGCCTTATGGTATCCCAAGTAAGATTATATTCATTTTGTTCACTAGCAGTTGTTACTCACCCCAATGACATAGAGCACCCTTTTAAGCCAGTTCATATATTATTAATTGCTTGTTTTTTTTCCTACTTCTACTTTAAGAGTCTTAAGACCATCTTATCTGATAATTCTGCTATTGCTTGCTAATACATAATGTGACATGCACAACTTTCTATTATAGTTGTATATCACCGGGACTTCTATTTAAAAATTACTAATTCTCCTATTGTTGTCCTTTTATTTTGATGCCTCATGCTCTCGGCGGCTCGCATACACTCACGTACAGATCTTTATCTTTGTTGTGCCTTTTCTTCTTTATTTTCCCTTTCTGCGTAGTGAACTTTGCTGTGTATTGGCATCTTTAGCAATGTGTCATCAATGCTTATGACTGAAAGCATCTTACGCTTGCACTACATAAGTGAAAGGGAAAATCAAGTTTATGTTCTGTGAGTGTTCGACTTGATCTACTTAGATAAAACAAAAGAAAGAAGTAAAAGGACCAATGATTTTGTTCTTTGTAACTTTTATCAACTATTAACGTAATTTGTGATTAAGAACCTTATTTTCCATTGTAACAATGTTCTTATAACAATGTTCAAAGTTGATCCTTATAACAATGTTCTTATTCAGTTTCTCTGTGTTGTGTTTGATTCTGTGGATCTTCTGCTGAGTCTGTTAATTTTTTTTTGCCGATTTTTTCTGCATAGTTTAGGAGGTATCCTCGTGCTGTGATACTATCTGTTTCTTTTCTGACTTCCATCGTTATCTTATCAGGGTGTCCCTATGATCTATATGGGTGATGAATATGGTCACACGAAAGGGGGGAACAATAACACATATTGCCATGATAACTATGTAACCTGCTCCTCTCTATTCTTTTCTAAAACACCAGTTCCCTTCAGTGATTTTGTTTACTGATTAAATCCTTGTGTACAGATTAATTACTTTCGATGGGATAAGAAGGAAGAGGCGTCGCCTGACTTCTTCAGATTTTGCTGCCTTATGACCAAGTTCCGCCAGTAACTTTCCTTTCCTGATGGCTTTGTTCTTCTTCTTGTACTTTCTGATGGAACTTTTGCAGCTCCCTAATGTGATACGATCATTAACAGTGAAAGTGAGTCAGTTGGTTTGAATGACTTCCCAACAGCAGAGAGGTTGCAGTGGCATGGTCAGTCTCCTGGGACACCAGATTGGTCTGAAGCAAGCCGGTTTGTGGCATTTACACTGGTAACTAGTCTTACTGCATTTCCATTGCATAATCATATCACTGCTCTTGTTCATGTTCATGTTTCTAATCATCGCTTTGATATTAATAACCGCACTTGCCTTAAGTTGAAATCTTCATTTTTTGATTTGATTCAACGGCTTAAAAGACTTGCTTTTCATTAAATTGTTTCTATCCTTGACAGAGGCATTTTCCCCCCTTTTAAAGGTATTTTGAAATTTTGCAAGCCAAAATAAAAAATAAGTGTTTCCATATGTTAAACGAGGGCATTCGAGTGCCCGTGCTCCATAGTTGGATTTCTGTAGAAAATCTCCCTTGAATTGACCGTTTGTATAAATAACAAAATGCAGATGGACTCTGTGAAGGGAGCTCTGTACATTGCCTTCAACACCAGCCATTTACCCGTCACTATTTCCTTACCAGAGTGGCCTGGTTACAGGTGGGAGCCATTGGTGGACACCAGCAAACCTGCGCCATTCGATTTCCTCACGGATGACCTCCCGGAAAGAGACACAGCAATAAAACAATATGCGCATTTTCTTGATGCCAATCTGTACCCCATGCTTAGTTATTCTTCAATTATTTTGGTACTCTCTCCTGACAAAGGTGCTTAGTTAAAGACCCAATTACACCTATAATAAGTTCCTACTTCCTCAAATGATGGCATTTTGTCATACATAGAATCGAATGCCTACCTCTAGCAATGTACAGAAGTTGCCAGATCATGTAAGCAAAACATAAAGCCAAGCATCGGGTGATGTAACTATAGTAGAAATCCGTGTTGAGAGAGAGAGAGAGAGAGAGAGAGAGAGAGAGAGAGAGAGAGAGAGAGATTATCTTGACTGGAGATCTGTTTCATGATGGTAAGATATAGTAGTATGTTTATGGAGAGTAGGGACAATATTTGCTGTTTTTTTCGTAGAGCTGTTTAAAATGGGAGAGTGGTACTGTTGCCCAGTTCCACTTGCTCACAACTCTGTTTTGGTTTCTAAACCAGAAGAGAAACGTACGTTCTTCATCATCAGGACAAGCTTAGAATCTGGTTGCCTACTGCAATGGTCGGTCATAATTAGTCCTAGAAAGAATGCATTCTTGTTTTTTTTTTTCACGTTAGAACTACAGTACTTAAAATTAGTGAAAAGTCCATAAAATAAGTTTCACTCCGAAGAAAAATCCAACTTAAATAAAGAAGATTTAATGTTATAGATGGTAGTAATTGCTTCCCCAAAATTGGCAAGAGTACATTTTGGTACTGAGTTTGCCCCTCAGCCAAATGAACAAGTCCAGTCCCTACCGCTGCTGTTCGGGCAGTTCCGGAACGAATTATCGTAATCCTAGTCAACTTACTCCATAAAATTCAGCAGCGTTGCATTTTTTGTGTAGGAAATTACCCATCCATTCTCTCTCAGTCAATGAAATAACACTCCTATATTAGTAAACTCCATTCTTCTAAAACGAACGCCAACAAGAATGTCATTGGGTTCTTCTATGTGAATCGGACGTCCGATTGAGGTGATCTTGTGGGAGGCCCCTTGGAAAATCAATGGTAAATCCATTGGCACGGATGAATAGTGTACAAATGGGGTACAGATGAGCCCCACAAAACGATCTGAGTCGTTCACTCATCTTAAAATAATTTGTCAAGTGGCTCCGCTAGAAATCAGCTCAATTCGACGTCCGTAAGTAGTCGATCTGAAAACCCCTCGTTTCATTTTAAGATGAGTGAACGGTTCGGATCGTGGAACCCAAAAGTTGGTCACCGGGCTCATCTGTACCCCATCTGGACATATAGTGGGGTTTGAAAATCAATCTAAGATAAGATGAATGAACTGTTCGAATTATTCATACGAGATCCAAAAGTGGGTCCCGAGGCCGTTTGTACGTTATGCATAGATAGGGGAGGGGAGCGGTACCCTTCGTTTAATCGTTTATTAAGAACTAATTGCTGAGGGAGGTAGAGTTCAGAACCCAAAAAATATACACAGAATTGACCCAGAATTTAAAAAACAAATAGATTCAACTTCTGTGTATATTTTATGTAGTTGTGTTCTCGGGAGAGTTTGTGGTTTCTACGGTGCTAAAAAGGGGGAAGAAATCCTAGTTTCATAGATGCGTCTCCTCTTTTGAATCTTGATTGATGATACACACCCACAGCACGGGAAGAAGAAGATGATGAAAAACTACTGAGAGGATTGGATCAAATGAATTTTCGCTTTAAAACTCAACAACAAAAGGGATGGCTTCTTCTTCAGTATCCCGAAAATCTTTTTCATTTTTCGTGCCTACAGGCGGTGAGACGGCGGGCACCACTCTCCCTCCAGATCTCATCTTCAACATCCTTTCGAGGCTTCCCGTCAAGGCTCTTGGTAAGTTCAAGTCTGTTTCCAAACAATGGCTTTCCATCATCACTGACCCCTATTTCCTTCTCATGCATCGAAACAGATCTCTTCAATACCCTAATTTACTCTTGCTTCGTAAAACTCCCAATCTGGATCATTATGCTGCCCAATCTCCAAATAACACTGCTCTAACAATAAACAAGACAACAACCCATGTTGTTGATGTCCTTTCTCTGGGTTTTGATGGAAGTCACTTTCTTGACTTTAAGATTCATGTTGATGATAATATCCTTGAACTGTTGCCTTCCAAATGGGATTTGCTATGCTTTGCCGGTGACAACACGTTTTATGTTTGCAACCCTAGCACCCAAGAAATTGTAGAATTGTCTGAACCCAGTTGTTGTACTTCCAGGGAAGTTAATGCCGGTTTGGGTTACATTTCCTCAAGAAACGAGTACGTGTTGATTCATTTGTTTGACAGGAATTTGGATCTGAGTGGTGATTCTGATATTGGGTGTGAGATTATGAGGTTGACTGATGGTGGTTGTGCTGCTAATTGTTCTTGGAAGTTGGTGGACTCGTATTGCCCTTACGTGGTTAGAGAATGGGGGGTTTTGGTTGAAAACGTGTTTTATTGGATGATTTGGGAAGCGTACGATCATCCGGGATATGAAGCTATTGTGTCCTTCGATTTGGACAAGGAAGAGTTTGGGACGGTTTCGCCACCGGAAGGATGTTTTGATCCTACTGCTGTTTGGTCATTGGTGGAGCTGCGGGGGTTGTTATGCTTGATTGATAGTGCATCGCGGCCTTCTATTATGGACATATGGGTGTTAAAGGATTATGTGAGCCATGTATGGGTTAAGGAGTATAGTATTGATCTGAATGGCTTTGGCAATGAGTTGCTGAAATACATCGTTCCTTTGGATCAGTGGGGTGGAGAAATTCTGATCAATGTCAAGCAAGAGAGTCTCAACTACTACAACGTGGAGAACAAAAGCTTCAAGAGGATGGACAACCTGATTGGTGGAGGGTGGAAGTGGCTACGGCTGTATACTGAGAGTTTTTTTTCTCTGGGTAGTCGATAGATATAAAGTTCTTAATTCCTTTTTTTGCCTAAAAGTTTAGTTTGGGCGTTTTGGCCTTGCTTGGTTAGAAATAATTTTTCTCCCAAGACTAGGCACTTACAAAATGCTATCCAACACAGTTGGATCAGCATCAGCTTATAATGCTAAGGAATTCCCATGGAACACATGATTTTTGTATACTTTTTGTATGTCTTTGATTCAGTCTTTTATTTCTGATTGAACGAAGACAGGGATGATTAGTTTTGAAGGCAACTTCAACTTTAATGAACTAGGAGTTGTTTCTACTTTTCTCTGTGATATAATTGGTTTGTTTCTTTTTATTTATTTATTTAGAATTGTTCGATACAAGTTGTGATGTACTAGAAGAATTTCCACAACTTGATACTGGATATTGGTATGGTTCTCTTTTTGCTAAGTAAAGAATTTATTAATCTTTGAAAACAAATTTATTAATATTGGTATTGGTATGGTTCTCTTGTTTTGCATTCTATCCAAATTATTTCTCTGGTTAAGTCAGTCATATTGGAATTCCTCCTATTATGGGCAGCCTTAATTTTTACTGTTCTGCCCTTCACGTGGTACATCCATGAGATTTCAGAAATAAGCATTGTTTCAGATTGGCACGTTTCAAGATCTACTAGATAAGGTTATAGACTCTGTTCTAGTTGTGTGCGATACAGATTAGCTTGTTTTTGTAGTGAAGGTGTATCAGAATAGATTTAATTCTTCCTCCATAATCTCGGAGTATGACTGTTCAGCTTGAAAATGAGTTGCTTCGCTAATCGCAACCAACATATGTTTTTAATTTCATGAGATGGCAGCACTTCCCTCGCTTGCGGGAGACAAAAAACTGGGAGATTTGGAGCTTTGTTCATGCCTCGTTGTTATTTCAATGGAGTTGTCTCTCAATCTTACTCTATATAGATAGATACTTCTATATTCATTGCAAGTGGATGTTATTTTGCACTTTTGAAAGTGCTCCTTCAAAACGTATCTAAGCTTTCATATGAGATACCAACAGAGGGCTTATTTCATCCCGCGCAATATATGAGCATAGATGGTTATTTGGATGTCCCATGTCAGGATTTTTTTTTTCTAGGCAAAGTAATTTTATTAATCTCTGAAATTAAAACAAAGATTAAAAGGAACAAGGGCCCACGTCAGGATTTAACTTCACTATTTGAGACTAAATCTTTCAAAATCAAAACGAGATTCATATTTACTTGGTAATGCTCATTTTGTGACATAGCAAACGGGGAGTTGTTAATTTTCACTACTCATACAATTGTCATGGTTTGAACTTTGATAGAAATGAAGGTGTCGAAGTATCCGTTCATGCTTGTCAAAAAAATGCAATCACGTACGAATGTGAGGTATGATATTAATTTGTGTTTTTAAGTTATGGATTTTGTGTTTTCTGTCTTCATATTCAACGTACTGCTTTTGGAGAAATTACTTAAGAGGTTTGCGTCTTTGCACTTGCATTGTTTCGTTGGGTTCCTCTAGTTTCGTGGTCTTGTCAACCTCTTCTAGATGCAAATGGGCTCAAGAAAAATGAGAATCATGCCCTGGATTTATGTTTATAACTTTGTTATATGTTTAATAAGTCTTGGTCTATGTCACCATAATTTGTTATTGGAGCAACAGGGGAGACTTGGTTCATTGTTGTGAGGAGGAACATGTGGTCTCTATATATGTCTGTAGTCTTATTTGCTTGCTGCTATCTAAGCTTTGTCTTTTTCTGGTAATTATCTAGATGTTTGGAAAGAGAAGTCTAATCTCTTCATGCGTTGGACCCTATGTAAAAACCTAGGGAAATTTAGGTGGTTCTGACAAAAATGTTTCTGGCTAAGATCGTCTGCATTGTGTTTCTTGCACAAAAAGTCCTGAACACCAGACACCTTAGTGACAGATTAATGAGCTGCCCGTTCTCTGCAACCTTCGCGCTCCCCCGTCACCAAACTCTATGGCAAGATCCTTGTAATTGTTTTGTATTGTGGAAGAGTTTGTGTTGCAGATGATTGCTTTGAGCTATGAATCACAGGATGCTAGCCAACCTGTCAATGAGAACCAGAGTTGAGGTTCTACTACAACAATTTCAGAGAAACATTTTTGCTTCACTGTGTTATTTGGAGTTCTTGCAATAGGTGTTCCTTCTGTTTGCGATGGACAGAACTGAACATACAAATTCCTTTGACCAGTGGCATACATGTATGATGCAGTTTGTTTAGGATTTTCTTTCATTCATGTACTTGTAATATATCTTGCACCATTTCTTTTACTTCTACATATTTCTTTACAACGGGTCAAATGTCATCTACAACTTGGCGGTAACATTCAAGAGCTATGCTAACTTGCAAGATAACTGAGCAAAAAATATCGTTTACACTTGGTATTGATCGTTTCTGAGCATCGGTTTGCCAAAGAAGATATTGTGAAAGAAAATACCACAAGATTAACGGACTTGTGGATTTGTCTACATGGAGTAATGCCACTGTTCCTGTTCTCTCATCATCATAGTACAAAATTTTGACAAAAGCATATTGTGATTCTGTAGTTTTGTTGGTGGTTCTTACAGGAGATTGTGTGTTTTAGCTTTGTATGTCATGCAATGGAAGTATGAAAAGAAACACACAAACACAAGTAGATTGTAAGGCAATGCAAGAAATTTTACATGCATCATTCAAAATTACGCTTCAAAGTGCTAGTTGGTTGGGCCATTATCATTTTGATTAACCAAGTAATTTGTCTAAAAAGTCTACCTATATGAGTGAAGATAGTGCCGCCTCCTATAGGTTCAAGAGCTAGAACTAATCAGAAGGCACTCCTATAAATACTACAGTGATAAACCCTAGCATGTATGCCATTCCCTACTGATCCTCAAAGATCTGCCTTTCCCTTTTCGTTTGGGGACTGACTTAGCTATCAGGGTGCTTTCTGGTCGATTTCAACTGGTTGGACACTAAAGTGGTTCTTGGTTTTATAGGGTGAGAAGAAGAAGATTTAGCCACATTCAAAGTCATATATATAAAAAAAGTCAAGGAGAGGAGAGGGAAATTGGACACGCTCCACGTGTACAGAAGGTACAAAGTCAAAATTTACGAGTTTTGGACAAATTGTCATTCATCACTAAAATTACGAGTCGCATATGCATCATAGAATAACAAGAGGCTTAGTAGCACAAATAATAATTTTGGTAAGTACGAAGTTGAAATTGAATTTGTCCAAGTCTGCAGTTGTGGTAGTCGAAGTAGTCAGGCCATGGTTACCAGATTAATAAGTCTGCATAACATAATAGCATGGTGATGCGGGCCAAGTAATATTTGGATCGAGTTCCTTTATGACCAAAATACTACTTTTTCAACCTCAATTCAAAAGGACAATATTTCCTCATCTGAATAGCATCATATTACACAGAAAATTCCTCCATGCCAGTTTCTGAAATTCTGGTCCTTTGATTTTCATCATGGGTTTGAGATAGCTAGGAATTTATAAGTTCCATGCCGTTGAACCTAATCAACCACTATTAAGCATACAAGTAACTTCTGTGTTCCATGCACAAGCAGTTCAATTATAGGTCTCTAGCTTACAAAGTCAAACAGGGTGGATTTGCTCTCTCTTTCGCAAGTGACTATGTGGTCGAGTTCTGCCTCGGTCTTGCCGCCTCCGCTCTCGGGCACGGTCGAGGCTCTACCTCGCCATCACCGCGTGAGCGGCATGCTCATGACCTCCTTGGTCGTGTCACTGCCACGACCGAGCCTCTAAATGGCTCCCCCTCAGGCCCTGCCAATTCGGCCAGGGGCAGAACACATCGTCCAAGTCGAATCATCTATGGAGGGCCAACGTCTCTCTTCATCTTTCCCCAAACTCTTAGGGAATCATAATCGATTCCCTCATCATCGTCTCTTGTCCGAGACTCGAATGACATAGGTTGTGTCGTCATCAAATCGCCTCTTAATCGAGGCACCCTTGTCTGTCACTCGAAAATTTGGCTAAGTATGGAAAAGTAACTTTTTCGGAAAGTTTCAATTTGGCCGACAAAAAGTCCTGGTATTTGTTCCTTGGATTTTTCGGAGTCTCAATGGTATAATTGGATGATCTTGTTGAGTAGCGGAAGGTTGTTTTTCAGCCCTTTTTTTTTTGGAGAAAAACGTGCCCTTTTTTTGCCTTTGTACTAAAAGTGGGGGTGAGGTTTTGATATGATTTAAATTTCAAAATTCTAGCAATGCCATTGATTACGAAGGGGATACCTAACTTTTATTTATGAGAATAAATACCAAAAGGAGGTCATGGGTCCAGCGGGTCAAGTCCCTCTTCCCAGCGGATCAACACCTCTAGCGAGTCAGGCCTCTCCCCCCAGCAGATCCAGCCCAGCGGCACATACCCTGCGGGTCTAGCCCAGCGCCACATCCCCAGCGGGTGGGCTGATCAAATTTATCTTGTCTAGTCGTCAAATTTTGATCATCTTCCCACCCGTTTCGTTTTTTCCACGTTATCTTTTCAAATTCCATGCCACGTGTCTGTGGTAATTTTTTCCACGTGTCTTTTCAAATTCTGTGCCACGTGTCTGTGGTAATTTTACCCTCTTACATTAGCTCCTGACCGGGCGGCTTCTTGTTGCTCCGCGCGGCCACACGAAGTAAAAATTTCTCAAGTTTCGGAGGTTTTCCTTCTTCATACTTCTAAAAAGTCTTTACTCATCTTATCGTCCGAGACCTGAGTAAGAGAGGCCATGGCGCGATCGGGCCACGTTTCTGCCTCGCGGTTTCCAGTTCATGGATCGATTAATATTTGGTTTTCGTAGTAATCCACCATACTAACCATTGACGGGTACCCATGACGCAAAAATAAATAAAGTAGTGAAGAAGGTCTCAATCAAAAGAGAAGTACTCCAGTATTCAACATCTAGCTAGCTGTCATCCACGAGTTCATCAATTATTTTGACAATTTTTAAACAAGGATCAATGATTGCATCTCTCAAATATCGAATATTATTAATTGTCAAGTGAAAAGACTGACGACTTACTGAACTCACAAACACCATTCGCGACTTATATATGGAACTTTCTCCTTATTCCAATACACTACTCCATCTCTATATCTATACAAAATTAATCAATCAATGTCTATAAATTATAAGACCAAATAAGTAACATGCATGGATACACACAAATTAAAAGACAGTAGGTAAATCCTTGATCATGAAGTAACCCACCCGCCCGATGGTGGCCTTGCTCAAATATCCTATATATGTAGTTTTGGTGCATGCAATGATGATAATGATGATGATGATGATGATGATGATGATGAAATTCAGCTAGCTAGCGAGCCTAGCACTCAGGGGGGAAACCTTGAGGAAAACGCTTAGTATCAGTGCAGTAGTTGTAAATCATGTAGTTCTTTTGGACAGATTTAATCCTTGCTTCGCCAGTGTTATCCAGAGATTCAGACATCCAAGAATTGGTGGATTTAGTACAAGAAGAAGATGAGGATGAAGAAGACCAAATGCAGGCTTGGGCACTGTAGTTACGGTAGGAGGCTGTGAATGGGGCTTGACTCCAATCAGTCTTCACTAGCCCACCCCTTGTAGCCCAACTATCAGCATCCCACAGGCTTGAGTAAATCCACATGGGTTGTCCATTTGGGAATGGGACCCCACTTGATGCCATATTCTTGAATTGTCTTATGGGAGTTCCATCCACAGAGATGCTGATCATATCATCAAGGTATAATCAATACACAAATACATACATTAAAAGGAATACTTATATTTTCATCAAAATTGAGAGAGAGAGAGAGAGAGTCTTATTAGTATTACGTACACAATGGTAAGGGGATTCCAAAGGATGGAGTAGGTGTGGAAGTCCTTTGTGGGATCGAACCAAAGATAAAACTGTTGCTCTCTGTTACCCTTTCCTTTAGTGAATACGTTGGTGTGGAGGACGTAAGGATCTCCGCTTAGATTACCAAGGAATTCCAAATCGATTTCGTCATGACTTGACCCTACTCCTGATAGCTGCAATTATATTTTAATAATATAATATTATTATGGAGCTGTACGATTACTAATTGATTAATCCTCGACAATTACGAAAGACAAAGAGACATATTATACTGTGCACACAGTGGAGGTTGTACATATATGATGTGTGTTATTATGACTTATGAATATGAAAATAGGCCTAAAAGTGTTTAAAAGAAGATAGAGACCGGTCAGAAATCCTTAATCACCGAATACTCGTACTAGTTTTGCACTGACCGACACAAACTTTTTTTAGGAAAAATTATTTGATGTACCTTTATCCACAACATATGTTTTTGTGATCCAGTACTAGTATATAAAATTCAAGAAAATATATAGTGCATAAAGATATTAAGACATCACGTGAAGGTATCCACAAAATCATAATATAAAATGTTTAATAAAAGCCAATGTTTTACTATTTTTTTTTAATCTTTTCAAGCCAATATTTTAGTATTTTACTACTTTTTGTTTGTTTGCTCGAAATAAATTAGTATAACGTTTTTGGGAGGTTGAGAAAAAGGTGAATCCGACTAGGAAGGCAAATTTGACAGGACAAAAAGTGTGAACCGGCTTGAATTCAAGAGCCACAAGATGCATGTAATAAAGAACTAATATCGAACAACAATTGAACAAATGAAAATGAAAGATGAACAAAGAGTACTACTACTCACATAATATGTGGTGACCGTGCCAGCAGAATTACCAGGTACAAGCTTCATCTGAATGTCAAACTTGCCAAACATGTATTGGTTCACAGTTTGAAAACCTGAACCAGATGTTTGATCGAGGGAAAGAGTGAGAAGATTCCCACTGCCTTGTATGTTTGCACGTCCGCCACCCCATGTTATGGTGACATCTTGGTTGAAGTTAGCAGCAGACGCTGCGAGCACCAAAAAGCAAATTGGCAAAAGAGAAACCAAAACCATTGACTGATTACCCATTAATTGTTGTTTGGTTTTAGAGAGGGTGGTCTATCTAGTAGTGTAGTAGGAATTAATATCCAAAAGATGGTGTTGAAATGTATGAAGATGGGCTGCAGGGGTATATATAGGAGTAGTTGTTTGTGTGCGTGTATGTGTGTGTGTGTGTGTGTGTGTGTGTGTGTGTGAGAGAGAGAGAGAGATGTTATGATGAATCAATATTCAATGGTATTGAAGTGGGTTAGGCAGGAAATATGGTAATATTGCATGCATGCGTCTAGAATTGAGAAAGACATGATTCATTAACAGAGTAGAGAGATAGGTATTGACTTGGGGTTTGCATTGCATATATGTAATTGGGACCAGACAGCTAATTGAGATTGAGATGCTGGTACTGGTACTGTATTGTATTCCCAAATTTCTCATCCATTGAGCCAACAACTCCTAATTTTGCACGCTATAGACCTTAGGTCATAAGAGAAGAAAACGATAGGAGGAGGAAGCTAGCTAGCTAGTAGGTGGGGAGTTCTATTCCACACTTACATACATGCACACTTGTCAGATGATCAGATGTTGTGATCATCCTACGTACTATTCCTATTCCTATTCCTATGGAGAATACTTCAAGGCTGTCCATTTCTATACCTGGTCCTTAACTTTATCCTAATTAATTATACCTAAAAAGGCTATATTTATTCAACCTATCCTGGCCATCCCGCAGTATCGCACCAATTACATTTTGGTGCATGTTCTTGTTTAATTTTGATTGCTAGTTGATTTATTTATTCTCTACTTTGTGGTTATCATTACAGGCCCTGAGCGCTCAATTTGGTTTATCTAGTTCATTGTTTTAAATTAATATACCTTCATGGATGATTTTCAGATTTAACCATAATAAATAAAATGTGTGGATGATCTATAGGTGGATTCAGGATGGACTCACAATGCCACCACCTACTAGAACAACAATGTAGGGCAGTTGCAACTTTAAGAATTTTTTTCAAAGGGTAGGCTTTAAAATGCATAATGTTTTTTTTACTAATTCCATTGGTGATATTTTCCACACACCAAAAATAAAAAATAAAAAATTCATGGTGATTAGAAATAAAAAATGTAATGCATTGAGTTCTAATTTTGCAGCTTTGGAGGATGATTTATCTTTTTCTACGGAGTTCTGATTTTCTGTTCCCGTTAGCTAGCTCTTGTTTTGGATTAGTCCGAGGTTTTAGCAAGTGTGTTGTTTTCTGTCTGTTGCTGTTGCGTTTTTTGGTTCAAATCTTGTTTTGTCGTTGGTTTTGGTAGGTGCCTTGGTTAGTCAGCTGTGGTGTTTTGGTGGTTTTTTGTTTGTGGTGTCTTGGTTTTGTTGGGTTGAGGCTTGTGGGATGTGTGTCAGTGCTGACTGATTTTTTGTTTCGGGAGTTGTATTTTGGCTGGTGTTATCTTATGTATGGCTGGCATCTTGCATTCCTGACAATTTTGGTTCTTCCGTGGGGCTTGTCGATGTGCCCCTGGTCCATTTATTCTTTGTTTTCTTCAAAGGGTAATAAAATTTCTTTTGCCTATAAAAAAAGAGAGAATATAATGTGTTGGCTTTAGGGGGGGCCAGCATCCATCTTGTACTCGATCGCCACCTACTAGCGCGGGGCAAGCGTATTGGGAAGACTAACCGCCTTCATCCATCGGTGTTGTATGGGCAAAATTGTGAAGCGCCTCATGTCTGTCTGCCGCTAAGTGCAGGGCTTTGCGCTACCCTTTAAGATAAAGCTGCGCCTTCCTCTAACATCAATTGCTTTTAGATTAGTTGGTTAGCATCGGATCCAACATAATGCATTGACATGAATGGCAACAAACATGACAAACATTATCATTATTCTCGCATCAGCAATGCTACGTACCCAAAAAAGTTACACAGAATTTACCCAGAAAATAGCAATGAGTGGCTCAGATTCACTCCCAAGTAAATCTGAGCCACTCATTATTGTTTTCTGGGTAAATTCTGTGCAACTTTTTTGGGTACGTAGCATTAATGGTTTGAAAAGTGATAAACTTGCTTAAGGTTCAGTTCGTTACTTTTCTAGCTAGGGTTGTCAAAAGTTTCTCTTATTCTAGAAATCCCTGAAAAACCAAATTCTTTTAATACATTTCATTAATTGTGAGGCATTCTTTGGCTGTACATGCAATACAATCCTACCTAGGTAAATTGGCCCAATGGTTTTAGCATTTGTACGTCGACGTATATAAACATATATAGCAATCGCAAGAAGTTGGATTAGATGACCTACTCAAATTGGTATTAGCTGTTATGCAGATAAGTCATATGACAAACTGAATTATTGTTTCAAAATAAATTTAAAAGCTCTAAAATTTTGTCCTATGTCATTATTGGTGGTTCTTTTCGGTACGTAGATGACGATTTCAACTCCGGATTGGAGAGGGGGAGAGAGCAGGACAGCGTAAATGAGAAGTGCCAAACAATGACACAACGGGGGGGGTGGTGATTTACTAATATGTTTCTAGACAATTCTGTGCATTTTCCTGTTGAAAATTTTGTGAATAAAATTGGGTTATTTCGGAGGGTCTCTCGAAGCAATCAAAGAATTATCACTGGGTTCGTTGAACCACTGGTTAATTCCCCTAATGAGTGTGGTTTGTGGCTCGAACTTATGGTGGCAGTTTCAGACTTGGTGATCAGCTTGCAACCCAAGCGCGTCTTCTCCTTGGCTTATATCTATGCATCCCGTTTTTGTATCAAGCACCAAAAATCCCATCACTCCTGATACTTCTCGATCGGTTCTTGTAGGAGAGAGGCAGACGCATGCTGAGGTTGCCAAAGGCCGTCTTCAGAGGTGTTCTGGAGGTAGTGGTTGAAGCCGTACGTTTTATCCTCGGAGACAGATGCCGACGCAACCTACAACACCTCGGAGACAGATGCCGACGCAACCTACAACACCTCGGAGACAGATGCCGACGCAACCTACAACACCTCGGTAGGCGGCAAATTTGTTTTAAGGAGACTGTGTCTAACACAAGACTAGGTTCAATTCGTTATTCCACAATACTGTTTATATTTCGATTCTGTAATCTGTAATTTCAATTGTTATTTATCAATGGAAATTGTACTCAGAAATTCGCCACACTATTTGTTGGGCGGAGGCCAAGTCCAGCATCCTGCCGGGGCGGAAGCCAGGTGGGCCGAGTCTCAATTGACCCGTTGGTGCTTGGGCGCGATAAGAAATAAGGAAATAAAGTTGCCCCTTCACTAACACCTGCGGGTTTTTGTGAGTTGGTAGGTGCTTGATCCTAACAAGTGATATCAGAGCCAAGGTTAAGGGTTCAACTCTCCTAGATAGCATGCTGCTTGCGGGCAGCTGCTGGAGGGGGATTGTTGGGCGGAGGCCAGGTGGGCCAAGTCCAGCATCCTGCCGGGGCGGAGGCCAGGTGGGCCGAGTCTCAGTTGACTCGTTGGGGCGATAGGAAATAAGGAAATAAAGTTGCGTCTTCACTAACACCTGCGGATTTTGGTGAGATGGTAAGCGCTTGATCCTAACACTATTTTTTCCTACACTTCCCACGTATTTTTTTTTTGTGTATGTAGTAATAGTATTTGTCTTTTCCCTAACACGATATAATTGTGTCCAAAGCAAATCTGTCGTTGGATCATATCTAGGGTGAGTTTCCACTAAAAATACTGTCTTTTCATTGTAGTAAAAATGAGTGTAGTTTCCACTAAATAGTATTTTTATGATGCATGTGAGTTTGGAGGTGAGATTTTGTGAAGGTTTTATGGGGCTTTAATGGAGTAAATGAAGTGAGAGAGAGAGGAGGGAGAGGGAGATAGATGGCCGGCCAAAAAGGGGGGAGGAAGTGATGTCCTCTCTCTCATCTACACCACACAAATACACACATGCACTCTATCTTTAAAAATTACACCAGGAGCCCAAATGTCCCATGTGTAAATCAACTTAACCCTTATGTCACATATTCCACACCACACATCAACACTTAGTCAATTTTGCCATCTCATTTTATTCCTCACATTATCCCATTATTATTTACGAAAATAAATATGAATTTCCGGGTCTTCACAGAAGCTCAACCTAATTAATGTTTCAAATTTCTAATCGCCTGGTAGATTAGCTAGTTCTGGAAAGAGATGCGATGAACCAAGGGCCTGTCGAAACATATGGCGTGAACTTATTTCTCCCACGTCCATACCATCTAAATAATTAGCCAGCGGAAGTCGTAAGATAAAATTGACATAATTGCGCGCGGAATGTGCACAGAGAAATTCCGCGCTCTAATTTTGTGTAATTTTCAATATGTCATAAACCAATCATTGGAGTAAGTAGCAGAAGAGCAAAAATACTGGCAAATGAAACAAGTATGCAAACTTGTATTTTGAGGCAATGGCAGTGGCGGCTCTAAGAATTCTCGTGAGGGTGTTCAGAAATTTACTACGGTTCTCTAGAAATCATAATTGTACATTAAAAAAAAACTACTAATATCAACAATGCCACCAAAAAATAACAAAGTATTTAACATATTTTTTGGTAAAAAAGTATTTAATATTACAATTGTCTTCGATGACTTTTCATATTTTGAAACCGTTGCAAAAACGGCTACATCATTTTGCAGAGAGATCAGAGATTAGGAGAGGTTTCAGATTAGGCAATGGACGGACAACTCTGGCTCTCTTTCTTTTTGTATTTCCAGAAAGATTAGGAGAGGTTTCAATCCGTCCCTATCCCTTTTTCATTTTGATAAATTACACATCTTTTTTTTCCATTAATTACATATCAGTCCCTGTAGTTGAGAGTCCAGAGATTAAGAGATCAATATTTTTTTTCCCCTTTTGGGTCCACACATTTTGGGTACGGTGTTCAAACATTTTAGGTAGAGTGTTCAAACATTTTGATTAGGGTGTTCAAAATGATAAAAAAAAATTAAAAAAAATTCATTTCAAGGTGTTCGGGTGACCACCCTACCCTCTACTTGGAGCCACCTCTGAGCAATGGTAATTGATGTTTGGTGAAATTATCTCAATCTAAAAAAGACTTGAGAGCTCCCATCCCAAGCATTTGTTTTTCTCAGTCAAACGTTACTTTCATGCAAAGCCTGGATCTTATCTGGCGATGGAGAAAGCTATGCTTATCATATAGTATATATATGATTATTAAACAATTAGAGGCCTCAAAGTACTTCCAATCGTCCGGATATATGAATAAAAAAAAAAGCTCGATCAAATTAAAAGATAATGTAAGCCACTTCAAAAGTGAAATTGTTCCCTTTGAACTTTTCCGATTTCTTAAAATTAGATAGAGTGTTTTGACCTAGTACCTACTCATCATGTCTTGCAACCAAAAGTATTACCCAACAATCAGGTGAAGCAAGAAAGAGTAAACAATGGTTTATTCCAACCTCATGTTATTGGGCAATACACACTAATGCAAAAGAACAAAAAATCAGGCCCTCAAGAGAAAAAAATTAAACACCAAATTAAAAAACTTTATATATTAACCAAAGCCTAAATCTAAAGTTTTTATCAGTTCAAAAAAAAAAAAACTCAAGTTTTTACATGCATGGTAGAAAAGCAAGGCCCATTTCAACTGATATTTTAAAAAATCAACAATTCACACCACAATGACAGACCCAAAAAAATTGTGGGATAATAGACCCAAAAAAAAAGGTTATACATGACGAATCTCAAACACAGCTGCACACGTCGGTAGATGTTAAAGAATACAATTTCACATCTCAAAATAAGCAATTACTAAATACAATGTTAAGACTTGTCTAGGTAACATATACGGTACTAGCTAGCTTTATACTCATGTGTTGGACATATACTTTTTGGAGGAAAAACTATCGGAATAGCTAAAAGGTTAGGCAATTAAAAGAATGATACTAACTTAATCAAGCGCGCATATTCATTGTCAACAAGCAGCTACCAAGTAGAGTAGTAATTAATAAAACCGACGGGACGGGACGGGACGGGACCTCTTGTATAAAGCAAAAAATGGAGAAAAAGAGGTGGACTTAAAATCACATTAGAAGCAAAAAATGGGACGTTTTACCAATTAGTATTCCACAATAAAACAAGAGGAAAGGAAAAGCTCAACTAGATAGCAACGTGAATCTAGCATTTGTCTTTGTGACAGGAAAAATAATGAAACCATTCTCAACTACTCCTTCTAAACTCATTTTATAAAATTCACAGGTTCACAAAAACAGAACTTATGTTTTATTTATTAGTAATTATTTATCACAAAAGCATGCAGGAGTACTGCATTTTGATGAGGTCTTTATGTAGGTGGGGATGACGACATTCAATATTAAGTCTAATTCGTATATAGACGTAGATAATTCTGTGCATCTTCCTATGTATTTTCTGTGTGCTTAGCATTTTTTACGGCACAATGTCTCCAGATTGGGCGACTCGATTTCATATGGAGTATTTTGTTTTTCTTTTTGTGAACGGGGTTTCGCCATTCCACTGGGATAGGATCGAAGATGGTAATTACAAGTTTCTGTGAAAGAGATGAGATGACCCTGCAGGCCCCTAACCGGCCCCTACGTCAAACGTCTTATGGCATGAACTTCTGTCTCCCACTTACATACCATCTAATTGGTCTGGAGGACACCTTTACCAAAATCAAAAGATAAAAATGACAGTATTGGACAAATAATTAATGAGACAGGAGTGAAATAATTCAGTGCTCAATTCAGTGCTCGCATTTTGCTCTCATTTCAAACGTATAAACCAATAATTGGAGTCAAATTAGTTAAGAAGAAGAATCAAGCTTCAGTGGCTAGTGAAAGAAGTAATATGATTCGTAAAACACCAATAATCACCAGAAACTTGTCTTCTGAGGCAACGCTACTTAATGTCGTCGAACTATAAAGTAGAGCACAGGATAGTTCAAACTAGGGATGGCAACAGGGAAGAGGGGGTAGATATCAATTACCTCCGTCCCCGATTTCCGAACCTATTATCTCCATTCCCGTCCCAATCCCCATCAAGAAATTCTTTTTTACTCTCCATCTCTTCTTCAAACTGGGAACAAGGAGATCTCCAAATTAAAACGGGGAACAAAAATCCAAACCATTAAAAAAACCTATCTTCCCCTGTTAGTGTCCCACAAGCAAATAAATGTCCAAATGTTTCAAATTACGGAATCTAGATCTAGGAATTGTATGAAGATTGCTTGAAGGCGACTAGTAGTTCAAAGAAACATGCATCTGGTAGGGCGAGTATATCCATTTGTATCTATGTGGCAAATTTATCTTCTCCCATACCTATCCAATCAGTGTTCTAAAGTAACAGAGTGATTATTTGTATATCCATAGGTTTGTGGCAAATTTATATCTTCTCCCAAACCTATTGCCTCCTGTTAGCCCAAAGGTTTCTATAGAACCTTAGTGATTTTGATGATAACAAAATAGATTTTATTAAAAGAGAAATATAATTAATCTTGTGATACTGATACTCATATGAATAATTATTGTGTATTTTATAGGATTTGGTTGAGGTACGCAAGGAGAGATTCTACATCAAATCCTATCTCCAATAGCTAAGATTTAAATTTAAAGGGGAAAAGATTAAGGATG
>JAXBDA010001644.1:0-51821 GCA_036023075.1 Gaultheria prostrata
TGCCAAAATTTGGTTATTGGCTAAAAGGTTGTTATCTTTGATTATGCCAATGTGAGCCAATTTTTGAACAAACATTGTTAACTTTAGTTATTTAGATGTTTTGATTATTCCATTGGTGATGCTCTAATATTTTCTCTACATCCCTTTTCACTTATATGCTTCGTATTCGTATATGCTCCCCGTGCTGCGGCTCCAAAGTCAAATCTCCATCCTCCCTCTCACTGATATCCGCCGATCAATCTTCTTCTCACCGGCCGAAGCATCTCTCTGCGCTGAAGCTTTCGATTTGGGGTTTTTTACTACCGATTTGGTTGTGTTTTGTGCTATTTTTTTGGAATCATCTACTTCTACTCCAAAATTCATCTCTTTGTAGCTCGTTAACAGCTCCTAGTGTGTTTGAGGGAAGTGCTCTGATCGATTTCTCTGCGAAATTGTTGCTGATCAATGATGCAAATTAACTTTTTGAGGGAATGCCTGTTAGAAACTCAGTTTTTGGCGCACATGCACATTCCTTATGATATTGTTTGCGCCTGAAAGTTCACATCATCAGGAGGGGCGGACGCAGGATTTAACATCGGGATCAAGTTTCTACTGTATATCCAATAAAATACTAAACCAAAAGATCCGAGATGATACGTAAGAATCATTTGGACAAGGTAGCAATTATTTCATATTACTTGGGGCAGAATATAGAAAATAATATATAGGATATGTGGCAATATTACCAAAATGTCCAAAAATATATATACACAGCAATAGAAAATTTTAATCCACCGGAGTCAATTGACCCCATTGCCACAACATGGGTCCGCCCCTGCACATCCTGGAGCAACCAGTTTGTAGGTTCTTTACCCTTTGGCTCGTGCTTGTGCCTAGTTCTTCCTTCTGTTATGTTTTCATGGAATGAACTTCCACTATGGGTATTATGTTTGGGTTTTATATAAAGGTCTATGTATATGTCTATATGATTTAAAGTCAAGTTTGATTCTAAATTACTCTATCAGTTTGGGTTTTATATACAGTATCCTAGTTTGAAGTCTATTTTATGATATTTGTTGTCTAATTATAGTTAATTTTATGAAGAATTGGATGATACGTGGAAAAATTTCGATTTTTATATATGTATATACAGGTAGTCCTGCTATATTCGAAACAGTACCGGCACCAGTATGGTACCGGTACCATACTGCACCAGTAAGAATATTGGTACACTGTTCGGTACGGGTTCAGAACCTTGGTTTGGAGGCCTAAGAGCATCTCCGACCCTTCCCCATTTTAAGACCCAAATTTGAATTTTGGGTAAAATCCTCAAAAGCACATCTCCAATGTATTGCCCAAACCCTTTCCCATTTTGGGTTTTACCCATTTCTTGCCCCAAATTGGGACAACCAAACCCCTCCCCATTTTTTCCAACGGCTATCTCTCCTACATTCACTAATTACACTTCTGCCATTTTGGAATCCTGCCATTGCTGCAAAACAGAGCAAAACTGCTTTTCTCTGCAAAAACCAACGGCTGTATCATTGCTTGCGTGGCTGTATCCATTTCTCTGCAAAAAACAGAGCAATCCTGCCAGTGCTTGCGTTTTCTAGTATCATTTCTTAGCATTTCTAGCATCAAGGCATGATTTTCCTCATAGAGACCTACAAGTGTAGCTGTGGAGTAATGTGAAGGCTCCATATTCTGTTTGGTGATATGAAAATGATATCGGTTGTTTGACTGGAGATGAAATTAGGAGGGAAATGATCTCTCCAACATTAATATGGTAAAGCTTTTTCTTGGATAAGACAGGATTGAGAGGGAAATTAGTTTTTTTTTTTATACGCAGAGGGAAATTAGTTTGCAAAGGGAAAATTGAGAGGGAAATAAAATGGAAGAGATGCAATTGGGGAGAAACAGGGGGAAACAAATGGAGGGAAATGTTATTGGAAATTAAAAAACAATATATTTGGGTAAAAGATCATTTTGCCATTGGAGTGGGGCAAAGTGACAAACCCAAATTGAGGATTTACCCAAATTTGTATCCAAATATGGGTAAAAATATGGGTCAAGACCGGAGTTGCTCTGAGGCATTGCAGTCAAACTTTGTGGGTTTTTTTTTGTAAAGTTCTCACAGTCCCACTTTTCTTACTCATCAACAACGCAACTTTAACTGAAAAGATAACTGCTCAATTGCACACAAACTCCTCTCCCCTTCTCGGATCTGTCTGAACTTCAGAAGGACCACCTCCTACCAGTTCCGTTTCAAAGTTCAATCTCCCTCATAGCATCTCTGCATAAAATCTCATGGTGTGATCGGTCGTTTTCGTACCAAAAATATAATTTATAAAACAGGGAATTAACTAATATCCCGAAGAATAGTGGTTAAGTCCGAGGTCGATCCGCAGGGACAAATTGGCTAAATTACGGTAGTTTCGATTAACTTTTAATTTAATTCAGAAAAGATTGGTTTGATTGATTTGAGAATTATTAAACTAAAACAAGTAATTAAATTGATTTGAACTGATGGAGAAGGAATCTAGGGTTTAGAGTCCACTCTAGCCTCATAACCATGACTTGCATAGATTAGGTTAGTATTCGAATCGCGAAGGATTTTCGCTAGGGCTTGCAAACCCTAGTGAAAATCATCAAGAAAATATATGTGCTTGTTAAAAGGCATAGACTATCCCATAGCACGGACCGTCTCACAGTGCGGCACGATCCGTCTTATGAGCATAATCTATCTCAGAACTCCAAACACAACGTTGAAAACGATTATATGAACGGGTACTTGAAAGCTTGCGTACAAATACGCAACAGATTGAAAGAATAAAAGTATAGTTTCATTGATCTCAAGAAACTGAGTTCTAAACATATAATTCGATTCGATTAAAACGCTAATCTACGCAAAAGAGAATGGTTACTTGGTGTAGAGCTTCATCCTCCCCCTAGATGGGGGGTTTAGCCGGCCATGGAGATGATTGATGTGCTTGAAATTGAAAGAGAAACGAAGAGCATGAAGAACAATTGCTTTCTCTCTCTAAAGTAGCCTCTCTCCAAAGATTCGGAACCCTAAAACAATGTTAGGAAGTTCTATTTATACTTGTAGCCCTAAAATTCCATAAAAACGTGCCATCTAAGTTAATTCCCGCCGCCCTTTGTTCGGACAAAGGGTAGGTGGTCCGGACAAAGTCGGCAGATTGCACACTGAAGCTTGTTGGGTTGCTTGTCCGGACCAAGAAAGTGATTGTCCGGACAAAGGGGGCAGCAACTTGTCTTTTTGCTCCTCTTCCGCACCTTTTCACATCCTCGATGCTTCTAAACCACTCCATAGCACGTTTTCCATGTCCTTGAGCATCGAAAGCCTGTAACATCAAACACCAACCAATGCTAATCAAATAACAACCTAATCGACCTAACAAAGTGTAAATTGGAACGGTTAAACGGGTGCTATTCAGCGCCTATCATGGTGCTATTCGCTCAATTGGTCACCGCCAGTGATCAGTTGCTTGTGGTGATGGAAAAATTTGCACAGCAGCCAAAGTCGATGAAGCCGTTCAGTTCAAAGGAAATCTAGGGTTCATCCAAGTTGTGCTCAGGTATCGGATTAATAAATTGGTATAGGTATCCTCCCTATTTGTGATCTGATCAATTGATTGGATTGGTTTTCAAATTTTTGAAACCCCAGAAAACCAAAGGGGCGGTTTTTTCTAAAAAGTTAGGTTTGCTGTACATTCCCGGTGTTCATTACTTATCTTTTTTTTTTATTACTCCCTCCGTTCCAAATTAATGTTTCACTACGAAAAGTCGTGCCATTTTTCAAATAAAAAAATGAACTACTTCCGTAAATCATTTTTCGAATTTTTTCTCACCAAATTAAAGTACTTGACGAGTACTTTAATTCGGTGCAAAAAAATTTGAAAAATGATACACGAAAGTACTTCATTTTTTGATTTGAAAAAAGACAAGAGAGAGAAAGTAGAGATCTTATTTAGGAACGGAGGGAGTATTTATTTCGTCTCAAATGCAGGTGTAAAATAACACCACGAATCAGGAGTTGGCCGGTTGACATTAGTCTGTCGCGTCATGCATTAGGTAATCCTGACCCTACCGTCAACCACGTTCATCAAACTTCCCCCATTCTTCTTTCTAATTTGGTTTGCTTCTGCTTCCAATGACGTTGAAACCCATCAAATTTCCCTTGCTGTAATAATATCTCGGGATTTGCAGCGATAACTTGGTATATCTATTATACGCCCATTAACTAATATCTCGGGGTTTTCCGGTAGAATCTGTTTCTCTCTCCTCTTCGCTGACTGAGCTCACTTCAGGTTGTTCAAAGAAGTCTGATTTTATGGTTTTAGAAATCCTATGGAAATCATACAGCAGTTATATTTTTCATTGGGGTTTGTTTTCTTCCTTAACGTTTCCTTGGAATTTAAATGAAACACCACTTGTTCGACAAAAGGCCTCAATGGAACAATTGATGTTAAAAGCAATGGGATTGACAAACTCACATCTCAACGCTTCCTCTTTTATGATTGACATTTTTTTACTTTGGTTTTTGTTTTTGAACAAGACTTACTTTGATTTGCTTGACACATCTATATTGTACATCAGTTTTGATTCTGAGCAGACAAATAAGTTTGAGGGTCAATATTTAAGTTGTCCATGTCTGTTGGACTTGCTGTTTGTGAGGCGAGCCATAGTTGGTATTTGGTATATTCGTTTCCCATGTATAATTCTCTCTCTGCCATCTTTTGCTTTCCCTTAAAGTAAGTTTGAGCCTTTGAGGATCAATACTTAGTTGTCCATGACTGTTTGACGCATTGTTTGAGAGGCATACCATAGTTGGTATTTGGTATGTTCGTTTCCTATGTACAATACTCTCTCTACCGCCTTTTGCTTTCCCTAAAAATAAGTTTGAGGGTCAATATTTAGTTGTCTGTGTCTGTTTGACGTTGTGTTTGTGAGGCAAACCATAGTTGGTATATAAGTATATGCCTATATGGTATATTCGTTCCCAGGAATAATACTCTCTCCGCTGCTTTTTGCTTTCCTTTGTGTAAAAAAAAAAAGAAGTGCGTTTTTCCCCCAGAAAGTGTTCTTTGGGGGCTATCTTAAATTTTTTTTTTTCACACATTTTGAAGAGTAGGGAATAGCGTCCTCTCTCTCTCTCTCTAGATTATAGCTAGATCACCGAGTGATCCAGTCAATTCAGTGACTCCTAATTCAATTGATTGATCCACTTGTTTCGTTGAATAAGGTTAGTTTTGTTGTTACTTCACTTGCTTTCAATGCTCATTCCTTTCTTTTTTTGTGTGTGCGCTGATCGAAGAGGGTTTTTCCGGTCGCAACTTGTAATTTTTACTTTAAGTTCGATTCGTATTGCTGTTGTTGATTTTAATGATAATTTTGCATGAAATTTAAGTTTAGAAGTGGATTGTCTATGTACTCAACGTATATTTTGTTCAAATGTAATGTGTGATTGATGCGATTGATGAATTAATGAGTAAAGTGAGCAACTTACAGTTGATTTTTTTTGTTAATTGGGGATTCTTTTTCAGTTTTGTTAATTTGTTGTAGAATGCCATATATAGCTTGTGTCAGTTATTAACTCATAACTATTGACTTTCTATACTGAATTTTAGTTGCAGATGATTTCATCAGTTTACCCTGGCTTCTCAAAAGAGGAAGACGGATTGACTTTTAGTTTTGTTCTCAAAGGAAAATTATCGCCTACTTCTCCCAAAGTGTTATATCTATTCTAATATATAAAGGGAGAAAGTGTGCTTGCATAATTGCCCTACATTCACTTCGTTATATGTTTAAGAAGTCTATTCTGGGGAGAATGGCTATTTTGGGGAGAATGAAAAATTGACACAACACCAAACTTGCCTTCTCCCTTTAAATGTTAGAATAGATACGTAGTGTCTCATGCCCCACGAACTGAGTAATCTCTCGCAGGATGGGGACGTATGTGGTATACCATGGGTGAATAATATGACTTTTTAGAAGAGTTTTGGGGTTATGAATGTGATATTAAAGCATCTTATGGTAGAATTTGCGAACCTAGAAAATATATTTCCCTGTGTCAGCCTAATCAATCACAATCTGTCATTTAACTCCGGTAAAACCAATAATGCTCATAAACCCCGGCATGGATAAAAACGAGCGATTGGAAGAAAGTTATCATTTCCAAACAGGTACTGTTTGTATATGTGTCTTTTCTGTCTCTCTCCCCCTTTGTTAGTCTCCCCCCTTCTCTCCCAGTGGTCGTATACGATACCTTTTTAGTTTTTACTAAGAGGAGCGGTTGAATGAAGCTACCATTTCCAAATACGTAACCTTCATAACCAGGAAGAAGGATGCTGCAGTGACAAGTTCGAATAATCATTGGTCACATGGCTTGTAGCACCATTGCCTTAGTACCAACTACCAACTGTTTGTTTGGGGGATATGAGCTTCTGCAATTTTCTGAGACTCAGAATAACACGAAGTCTGTGCCGGAGGGAACTGATAGGGAAACTGGAATAGATGTACTAGCAATATGATTGGTTTAGTTACGGATTTGTTATGCCACACTTTGAGTGCTACCCTCACCGGCTACATTTTAATTCAAAATGAGATTCTGATTTTGAATCATCCACATATTCAAGGAACATTGGCTTCCAAAGCACTCTGGATTTGTGTTTTTCTTTCACATGATATGCATCTCCAATTGTACTATCTTACTTCTGATGATTCCTTTGAACGAACGAAATTTAAAGAACAAGAAAACCAGAGATGGATGGTTAAGGGAAACTCAAACTCGAGTTGCTGTCAAACTCTAAGTTGAAGTTGAAGCTGAACTCGAATCTTTATGTTTCCATTGTGGACTATGATCTTTCCTTCGTTCTTAGGCTAGACGACTGTATTTGATCCTCAATGGAGGCTCTTAGCTCTGATGCCCTAAATGTAAAGAAAGACTTAAATATAGCTCTTGATCAGAGGAAGAAGAAACTAGAATTCTTTCCATGCGTGTAGTGCAAAAGTTTAACTTCCTCTTATATCCATATCTCAGTCCCGCAACTAACCTGCATGCTGACGCATAACTAAATCTGCTTCTTGGTAAGTAAATCAAAAGCTAACCATGTACCTATCTGAGCTGCAAAAAGCTCAGAAACTACATGCTAGCTACCTCAACTTACACTTTTCTTTACAACATGCATCCACTATATTGCTTTATGGTTGTGACGTAATCGTTGAATTTTTTTTTTCATATATGTGTTTGTGCAGACGTACTCACTACATGATTCTCCATAATCTGCTGTAGGAGCATGCTAGATGGCGTGGCTCATGGTTATTGTTTCATTTTTTGTGATGTGGTTTGCTACGTTGTGCAAAATTCTCCACACAACACGCTCATCTTCTAAGGATGCATTTTTAAATGATGGTGGGGATCCTTATAAATGTTCTCATACTTATTATATACCTAGGCATCTGTTGGTTTGTTAGATATAAAATTTTCCATCAAATTCAGGTGAATCTCTTCACCAGAGAAGCGTCTTGCTGGTTATTGCCCATCCTGATGACGAGTCCATGTACGCTTTATTTTTTAATGCCTGTCTAATGCACCATTGTCTTTGTTTGTTTGTTTTTTTTGTTGAGTTGTGCAACTTCTTGGCATTTAAAATTGAGTTTGGGCTTTTGCTTTTTTAAGGTTTTTTTTCACTCTTTTCTCTTGTGAAAATTATGGTTGTAAACTATCAATATTGAGACCATTGTCAGCACTTGTTGAGATTATATTTGTGAATTTCTTGTCAACAAGAGTTGTGTTTGCCATATGTTCCAAAAGCTTAGTTGTTAGCAAATGGGCGCAACAATGTACAAGTTATCTAACACCCTCCCTTGGGAGTAATCCCATTTGCACATGGAGTTGCAAGCATCTAAACAAGCAAAGAAATAGAGAAGTAGAATGCACTAGGAAACAAATAATGAAGAAATTTGAACCCAAAACTTCCTACAAATTAACCAAAGCTTTGATACATCTTAAGTCACCAGTTGTCCTAAAAGCTTAAATTGTAGTTGTCCTTGGAAGAACCCTAATATGCTGATTCAATCTAAAAGACAAATGAAAGGCCGTTACTTATGACTGGTCCTATCAATGTGGCTTCTAGGGTAGATAGACTAGGTGCAGACCAGATTCCTAGCATTATTTGCATAATGTGGCTCCCTCAATTCCATGTCTTTATTGTTATTTTTGACAGCCAGTCTATTCACTTCTGGATCTGGAAGTGGCCTCTTGCGGGCAATTCAACTCTAAGATTTGGATGGACTGTTATTTTGAGTTTTTCTTCTTCGTCTTCGTCTGTGAGGGTGTATTGTATTGAAGTCATATATCACAATTCTGCAGGTTTTTTACTCCAACAATAAACTACCTCACTTCCAGGGGGCATAATCTACACATAATGTGCATGTCAACAGGTAATACATGTTTCTTGTTCTGTAATCACTTGTAGTCGCATATCTTTTAAATTTACATATGCCTTCTTATTCATGAATTTAATGTGATATTGCTTGAATCAATGCATTATCTCTACTGAAATTGCAGATAGTACCATTGGAATCTAAGTACTTATGCAAATCCATTAGTTATCAATATCCTTGTGAGTAAGAGACTTGTGATTGATAACTGAATAATGACTGGCTTATTGCAAACAGGTTTTAATCTCTGTAGTCTACATCTTAGTACTTAAAGTTCCAATATTGAATGTTGTATCCAGCATGTTAGCAGTTCTAAATGTTACTAGCGACGCTTTACGGGACAGAATGCCGGCCCTATTAAGAAACAACAGGTGAATAAGATAAGTGTAGCGGAAATGAGAATGTTGAGATGGATGTGTGGTAACACTAGACGAGATAGGATTAGAAATGAAACAGTCCGCGAGATGGGTGTAGTACCTATAGAGGAGAAATTGAGGGAAAATAGGCTTAGGTGGTTTGGGCATGTCTACCGTAGACCAGCAGATGCAGTAGTTAAGAGAGCGGATATGATAGCTTTGGGTAGCAATGCCCTGGGGAGGGGAAGATCTAAATTGACATTAGATGTGGTAGTGCGCAAGGATTTGAGTCTACTAGGGCTAAGTGAGCAAGTAGCACTTGACAGAGCTCAATGGAGGAAAAGGATTCATGTAGCCGCATAGTTGTCAAAGGCGCGCCTAGGTGCACGCCTAGGCGAGAGGCGCAGCCATTGCGCCTGGGGTACACCCAGGCAAGGCGAGTGGAATAAGGCGAGGCCTAGGCGCACAAAGGCGCAAAAAAGGCGCGCTTTATTGAAATTTAAGGAATTGAAGTCGATTGTGGGCTTTGTGGGTGTCGATCAAGAAAACCCAAGGCTAACCTGAAGTCGATTCTGGGTTTGAAGTCGATTGTGGGTGTCGATTGTGGGTTTGAAGTCGATTCTGGGTGTCAATTCAAGGCAGACTTGAACTGAGTTGTTTCTGGGTATCGATCTGCAAATCCAAAAGCTTTCTGGGTGTCATACTGTCGTTTCTGGTTTCGAATTCCATAAGCAAGAACGACCTGGGTTTTGGGTTTTGATTTCAAAGTATATTCTTTCTTCTAAATTTCTGGTTTCTCGGTTTTTGGTTTTCTCTTAAACAAAGCTAACACGTTTATAAACAAGTAAAAGAACTGTAAGGCTGATTAAAAAGAAAAACTTTAAGTGGAGGAGATAAAGTTAATATGTATATATAATTTTCGTTTTTAGATGTTAGCCTAGTTTAAGTGGAGGAGATAAACTTTAAGAACTTTAACTGTAAGCCTGGTTTGGAATTCGATCAGCAAAATCATTTTTATGATCAATATGTATATATAATTGAGAGCATTTAACTGTTTTGTTTTTCACATTTTTTCCTATTTTTGTATGCTATTTTTCCTCATAGGTGCGCCTCGCTTCAAAAAGGCGCGCGCCTCGCCTCTCGCCTTAGTCCCCATGGAACTTTGCGCCTCAGTGCGCCTTTCGCCTTTGACAACTATGTGTAGCCGGCTCCAATTGATTTGGGACATAAGGCTCGGTTTGGTTTGGTTTGGTTGCTTCTATGTATGTGTTGCTCAACCTACGGACTGCTTGCTGGTTTCACTAATGGGCTCCACTTGGATGAAGTTAATATAATTTTTTTTTGGTCAACAAAAGAGAGACTTTGTTGATGTGAAAGAAAAGGGAAAGGTACGTGTAAAAAGTGGACAAGCAGAGCCATGTGCCCGACAATAGAGTTTGCACCAACAGTTTTTCCAAAAGTTTCTCTAATACTTTCAAGGTCATCAATTAGAAGAGAAATTCTATAATCTACGGGAGTCCAAATATTCATCCTGGGCATGCAATGGTCAGCTTTAGAGGATGTTAATCTCATTATCTCTGCCAAATTTTGCCTTTGTGAGGAGGAATAGTTCTGTTTAAGACCTTTTCATTTGTGATATGTGTTTAACTAGATCGGTTTGCTGTGTCTTTCGTACAAAGGTTAAGGTAAAGCATATAACATCCATCTTCTCCAATGTAATATTCCAAAGCATATTACATCCGTCTTCTCCAATGTAATATTCCATTGACAATCTTAATTTTTTGGAGTTCCGTGCTTTCCAGGCAATGCAGATGGAATGGGAAACATCAGGAAGGAAGAGCTCCATCAGGCTTCTGCAGCGCTTAAGGTTGTGTTCGTTCTTACTCAGGCTTTCTTTATCTGCTGGTGTTCATTTGTATTTATCCAATTAGTTCTGCAATTACTCTATTACTTTTGAATAGTTCATTTCCTCAAAATAGTAAGGAGTAGTTTGGTGCGGACCACTTTAAAAGATGATGGTGTTGCCTCTCGATATTCTGACATTTAATCTGTTATATAGATTCCACTCCCACAAGTGAAGATCCTGGACCATCCGGATTTGCGGGTTCTTGCTTCAAAGACTTCTGAAAACTCATGCCATCTTTGGTATTTTCAAATACAATGTTGATGCGAATACTGAAAGTAACTTCATTCCTTGTAGGATGGTTTTGGCAAAGTATGGAACTGTGAATTATTGGCGAGTATTATCGATGAGTACATTCTTAGCCACACCATCGATTTGGTAAGATTTGTAGCTTCAAATTTTGTTGCAGAATGGATCCAAATTTACAGCTTCATAATTTCTTTACTAAGGTTTCCGTTGTTCTATATATTCTGCTGGCTTAGCTATGCATGATAAGGGAGTTCCAGAACTTTTGTGTTTTCATGATGCAACCAAGTGCTATATGCTTATCATATTGCGCTCCGTAAATGACTTGTCTTTGTGTTGTTTGCAGATAATTACTTTTGATATCTATGGTGTTTCGGGTCATTGTAATCATCGTGATTTGAATCGTGGGATACGGTAAGTAGACTTTATTTTGTTCTATTTACTTGTTTCAGGTTGCACTCGATCAATTTATAAGTTTCCTGTATTCAAAGGAATTTTTATCATGCACTCTGTGCACTTCGAAGGTTGTCATATGGCTCTTCCACACATAAGACACCCTGAGAATAAACACACATGAATTACAAGGAATGACGATGGAACATGTCCTATGTCTACTGTTAGCGGTGGTGATAGTTGTAGGTGGTTCTCTTTTCTGGTTTTCTTCCTCAACAATTTTTTTGTTATAGGTTTTAGGTGCTTCTTGTTTAGAAGCAAGTCTAGAATAGCTAAAAGAAGAGAAACATTTCTTTGAGGTTAGACATACGTTGGGGGGACGTTTCTTGTCCTCGTTTACTCTACTTCTCCTTCCTTGATTCCCCCACCTCATTTGGAGCTCATGATGCTAATATAGCAAATTATTTGCTAAACAAGGGAATGAAGACGTTTCACCCGTCTTTTCTGATGTGCAATTTACAATATCCTTTCATTCTATCCTTCCTTTGCAAGAATTTCTCCAGTCTGTGGTATTGCATGGGCAAAGATGTAGATTTTTTGGGCATCGGTTAAGGAGCGCAACCAGTATTGAATGACTAGAAATGTTGCACTCATCTTTTGGGGTTTCTGCGAGGACAATGGCACAGCTCAAATTCATAAGGACCATGACCAGCAAACATACCAATTCTATCAATGTCTTTTAGTTTTGTTACAGCGGTCCTAATGGGGGTTCAGTTTGAATAGTTGCAAACGTGAGAAACTACTGCACTTATAGATTTAACTTGTTCCCTCTCTTTTCCTCTCTCTGGTTCCTTGTACTGTAAGCAGCAAACTGTTGCATGAAACTGCAGAAAGAGATATTGAAGCCTGGGAACTCGTACGTCTTCTTTTCCTTCTTTGATATTTATTTGTAAGTTGGATTTTATTCTAGTTTCTTACAATCTTGTGAATTCTGTTCTCATTATCATCAGATCAGTATCAACATATTACGGAAGTATAGTGGACCTGTTGATATCTGTTTGTCCCTCATTTCTGCCACGTTTTATCAAAATGGAGAGTTGCGTTGTCTGCTGAATGAACGTCCTAATAGAAGCTATAATGCAATGGCCCAACACAGAAGCCAGTGGATTTGGTACGTATGCTTTCTTATCTCTACGACTCTACCAAAAACAAAGGGAAGAAAGGAAAGATAAGCCAACCTTCCGTTTTGTTTTATGGGATTGGCTTCAAGTATCTATACAAACTTCAGATATTACAGTAATCTTGTTTGTGCTACATAGACTTTCATTGCAATCATTACTATGGATGTTAGTGACCTGTGATTCTTTGAATTAGCTTTTAAGCATAGCATCAGAAGGTGTTTTTTAACATTAGGGTCGTCTTAATGAGTCCCCTGAGGCCTGTTAACCTGATTAGCGGTGTAATCCCATTGGATGGTAGAGTATAATTCTCCGTGGGTTGGAAGTTGCATTTTTGTTGTCCCCCAAGATCATGTTTGATTTGTCAAGAGGCTTGGGACTATTAGTGCAAGGGTTGCTAATCCCCCATAATGGTGGGATTAGCAGTACCAACACACCCCAAGGTATTGCTAATTTTAATCCTCTTGGACTGCCCAGCTCTTGTCAAAAAGGTGAAAGTTTATCCACTCTTTAATCTTGTGTTGTGTCATATCCCAATCAAACTAATCCCGCAAAAGGTCCTACGTTATGTAGTTATCTTCTCAAAGTGCCATGGTGTTGCGGATCTGGTTGAATCCCCTAAACCCATATCAGTTTTATCAACTAGTTTTATCAATAGTGTAAAACAATTCCAACTTCCAAGCTTGCTGGTTTACAAAATCCAAGTTGATAATTCGTTTTTGAAGTTCTCTCATCTATTCTGCAGGTTCCGCAAGCTTTTTGTGGTGTTTTCCAGTTATAGTTACGTGAACACTCTGAAGAAGATCAACTAGTAGACATTGCATTTGTGTTCATTATTTGTTTGGATTTTTTGAGCTTTCTCCGGCCGCTCTGTGTGAAAACAAATGGCTTCTTGTTTCGTATCTGCCGATGTACCCGTTTCCTCTTGTTCAATGCAATGGCGTCTTTGCAAAAATATAGAAGACGAAGAAATGAACATAGCTTTTACTCTTATCAACAATCGGTTTTGATTATATTTGGTTGTTTCATGAAACAAAGCTAGCGGGCCTTATGTTTTCTAATTACATTACTTTGCTAGTGGTGTATCCATTCGAAAATGCACGATACATTAAAGACATTGTCAATAATATGAAGCGACTAAAAGATATGGGGCTTTTCCAAATGGATCACTGGGCAATGGCATGTCTAGGCTGTGTTTGGATGACTGGAATCTTGAGTAGGAACAGGAATATATTTTCGGGAATCAAATTCCTATGATTTTTCTTGGATAGAAATAGGAACATGATTATTGGGAATCAAATTCCTAAGAATTGGATATCTGGAGTAATTTCATTCCACTGTTTATTCCAATTCCCGACTTAAGTAAGGAATGGGCTTAAGTCAGTTTTTAAGTCGATGTATTGTGAAAGATTGACCTGCTAAGCGCAATAAGTCAATTTTGAATTTAAGCCAGGAATTGGAACAAGGTGGACCAACTGACTCTTCAGTTTTTTGGTTTTGTCTTTATTCAATTTTGTTTTTTAGCTTTTGTTAGTATTGCTTCAAATATTTCACGTCTTTTGATTCGTCTCGATGTGAGGCTTAAGCTTGCCTTTGGTTGGATATTTCATTATTTTTGGTTGATTCATCTCAAAAAATTTGGGTAATTCTCATAATTTTTACTTTTCTGATTCCTCACGTCGAGATGATTAAAAAACCGTGAAAAGTTTGACGTAAAACTAACAAATGTGAAAAAAATTTGAATAAAGACAAACAAAAAAAATACTTAAGTCGGTAGTGGAAATAATCTTGCGCAGGAAACAATTATTTTGAAAATTTATCAAAGTCGACATTTCCTTTTGAGTCAGGAATCTAATATTTTCTTGGGATAAAGGAGGGATTGGATTCTCACTTAGTTTGGGAATGTGATTCCTGAATCACATGAATCACATTTCTATTCCTTTTCTGCATGGTATCACATTCTCGTTCCTGTCTCTTCTAAACTTTGGAATCATGGAAATAATATATCACATTCTCATTTTTCTCAAAATTGCCGCCATCCAAACTAAGACATTTTTTCCCATAAAATTTTATGGGAAATTTTCCATTTTGGCACTTTGATTTTACAAAATTTCCCATAAAATCTCATGGAAACAAGGCCTAAGCCTAACATTACCGATGTACAAGATCATGAAGGGAAAAGTAACTTCCCATGAGTGCGTAAATTGAATTGCTTATTTCCATATTGAAAATGCACAAGCGTGACTTAACATCTGGCAAATGTCGTAAGCACATTAATTTCTAATATTCTCTCTGTCTTATTTTATTTATCAATTTTAGAAGACCGTGCCAATTTCAATTGCCTATATCTTTCAATTAATAATGTTTTTATGATTTTAAAAACTTTGTATTTTATAATTAATTGAGAATCGAACAAGATTCATATTCCGTAAAAAAAAAAGAAACAAGATTCATATGCATATTTAAAAAAAAGAAGATATAAGCGATTGACCAATGACACAATCTTTGAAAATTGACAAACAAAATGGGATAGGGGGAGAAGGTTTTTGCAAATGTTAGTTCCCGCCGCCATTCTGCTTAAACAAACATTTGACTCCCACTTTGACCCTCGTAAGATTTGTATGGTCTCTTTTGTTAAAAAAGACGCCAAAACAATCTCAGAGAGATGAGAGAGGGGGGAAGAAAATTTTTCAATGCGACCATGATTGAGCATGAACTTGAACCATATATTTGGACGGGTTCTACATATTTGGGAATGGACTTCACATGTTTATTTGATCTAGGTTCGTGCTCAACCATTCCTCAGGTGCATTGAAAAACTGAGAGAGAGAGAGAGAGAGAGAGAGAGAGAGAGAGATGGGGGCGGCTATGGCGGTACAGTACAAATCCACGAAGATAGAGGGACCAAAAGTAGAAAAACAATGGGAATAAAAAACAAACCACCTCCAATCATCAGTGGTATTGCATGCAAAATATGGCAGTAGCTAGTAGTGCAGAAGAAGTCTACGCAAATCGCGCCCCTCCACCTCTTCTCCCATGTCACCTAATGAGGGTGAACAAAACCTTCACTCTGATTGGTTGAAATGGTGTGGGGTCCACAGAATCAATACACTTTTTGGTAAGCATGACATCACTTTGTGGTAGGATCCACACCATTTGTGGTGGATCCCATAACATTTCAACCAATCAGAGTGAATGTTTTGTTCACCTTCGTTAGGTGAGGGTGAACAAATTTGCACTCCCTCCTCCCCATTCTTACAACTTAACACCTACTCCCTTCCTATGTTTTATTCCCCCTCAAACCACAACCACCCTCCTCCCTCATGACCCCACTTTCTCTCATTACTTTATCTCTAAATTTGATGTTCTTTCTCCCTTCAATCTCAAACCCACCATGCCTCTCGTCAGCCTCCGGTATGTGATACCAACCTCCTCATTTTAGATGCTTGCGCTAAATTCATTCACCTCCCCCCTCTTTCTCTCTCTCTAGATATTTATGACCACCTTCTCTCTTTTGTAATTGCATGCAGACGAAGGCTAGTAAAAAACACATTAATTCCAGCTCCATCCTACATTGTGAGTTCTATATTCTTCACACCTTGCATTGCATGTATTCTTAACCTACCTTGTATATATATCCAACAATAATTAAGGTGTCATATATTTGTGTACATAATAATGTATGGGCGTTTGACGATTGTACCAACGTTAATTCATGTAGTTGCAAACCGAATACCACTCAATGATCCTAAATCGTTTCTAACACATCCTAATCCAAAAGATAAATAGAACACAGTAACTGCCATTCATAATGACAAGCAAGTAAGGATAGAAGAGTTATGGTTTTGAGTAGGGGACTTTTGGGCAATCTAGTTGTAGGGAAGGTCAGCGTCAGAAGGAATATTAACTAAAGTCAAGGTTGACCTCCCAATCACATGCTGACAAGTGTCATACTAGGAAGCGCGACATGCGACAGAGTCGCGCGGGTGAGCCCGCGTGAGTTTCACCAGCGCGGTACTACATAGGCCTCACTAAAGCCCAATAAAGGGATGTACATTGAGCCATGGACCATCCTAATGTGGAGAGAAGCCCATAGGCATTACAATTAGCACGACCCAAAGATGTGTGGGTGAGAATGTGAGAAGATAATTAGTTATACATAACTTAGACAAATGTCTGCTCCGGTCTAAGGTAGGACCTGAGTGGGCCCCTGAGGCATGGTTGCATACTAGCATGGTCGAACATGATATGACCATGTCCTAACTGGAATGGAAAGGATCTAGTGGTTTGGTGCCTACAAAAGAAGAGAGGTTCATTGCGAAAGGGTCGAGTAGCGCGCATGAGCAACTACGAGGGTCAGCCTCCCGGTGGGTGACGTCACCTATGCGGTCAAGGTGTACGGAAGGGACATGTGTCCTCCTATTGTAGGGAACACCTAGCGCCTGAGTATTGGCCCAAGGTGCCTATAAATATAAGAGATTCCTTTCACAATTTCCGGAGGTGATTGATTTGACAGAGTGTGTCATTCTAGAGAGAGAAAGTGGGCAATCACTAATTTGGAAAGGAGAACATTCTTCTAACACATTCTAATCCACAAAATGAATAAGAACACATTAACTGCTATTGATAATGACAAACAAGCAAGAACATAAGAGTACATATGGATTTGAGTAGGGGACTTTTGGGCAATCTAGTGATCAACTGCAACAACATACTCTAGAATTTCCAACAGATGTCCAACCTGTTTTATAGGAGGTTGGCATCTCAGAGAGCGGTGCATCGCCAATGCCAAATGAGGGAAGCATTTCTAATAATCCTGGGTCCCATTTTTCATCATCTTCCCAAAGTTCCCATGTTTCGGTTAATCTCCGTTTCGAGCTCCTAACTTCGCACCATCCGCACTTCATATCTTTTAGTGTTTTAAAAGTTGGCCGCCTAGTCTCCCCCAAGGCTTTCGGCGGTGGTCCACCGTCTAAATTAGCAGCCGACTAGTCGACGCCTACTCCTCAGTCCCCACCTAGGCGCTAGGTGCCCCTTTTCCGCCCGATTAACGCCTAGCGAATTTTAGAATATTGCTATTTGTAGTGGCTCGAATAATCGTGTCCAAAGAAAGTAGTTTTGCTGGATCATGAGGGAGAGTTAAAAGGGCCCCTTTGGGATTATTGTTGGGCCGAGTGATGAAGGCCCAAGATTGAACGACCCAAGCCAAACGGGTTAAAGAATCCATACTCGTGGTCAGAACGCTTAAAGGCTGGGTCATGGATATAATTGCTCGGATCCGAACAAAGCCCATGACATTGGCGAAAGGAGGTTTGCACATGTGCTCAACCAACTTATTTGACGTCATGAGGAACGTCACCCAAGCAGTTATAACACCCGTCAAAAGGCGACGGGCTGCATGTGCTGATAACGGCCTAGCTTGGCAGCGTCAAGAGTGACGTCAACAAAGCGTTACCGAGCGTGCCATGCACGAGGTACTTGGAGGGCAAGTCATTCTCTCCCTATAAAAGGTAACCAGTTCAGCCTAAGGAGGTACGCTCAATACAACACTTTAAACCGTAGATCCGAGTACTTCCTTCTTCATTTACTGACTTGATCGTCAGAATACCATCCCAGACTCTAATGGTCCAGTGTAGTGCTAATGAGTTCGTTCAGTGCGTAGGGAGGAACTTAAGCGAGGATTCGATCCATTCAAGGCAAAGGCAACCCAATCGAGTTGAAGAGAACGAGTCAGGAGTTTAAGCCACCACACTCTCTTCAGTAAGATTTATAAAAGATAATTCTCATATTTCATTTCACAAAACGGGAAATCTAAGGGTCAGGAACAATACCCCTCCACGATAATTGAATTGTTGATGGAGCTCGAGAATGGCAAGGAGATCAAAATCTCTAGCATTCGGCAAGGGACCAAGGGCTATTAGAAAAGCTCCGCTCAACTAGTACTGGCGACGCACCGCACTCAGAGATGCTAACCTCCTCTCTAACAGGTTGGACATCTATTGGAAATTCTGGAGTATTTGTTTGATTCTTTTTTAAATTGAATAAGGGAAAGTTAATTTTTTCACTCCCTTTTTGAGTCATGCTAGGGGTACACCAATTTTGGTGTACACCAAATGTACACCACTTCTGTGGGACCCAAAATGGGTCCCACACAAATGATCGGAGCCGCTTAATATTTTTAAAACAATTTTTTGAGGACTTCTGTAAAAACGTTAGCTCATTCTAACATCGGTAAGGTTTCGATCGATTATTTGCCCAATTTCCTGTCAGTAAATTGGGCACAGAATCGATCGAGTCATTAACGGTGTTAAAATGAGCTAATGTTTTACAGAAGCCCTTAAAAAATCATTTTAAGAATATTGAGCGGCTTAGATCATTTGTGTGGGACCCAAAATGGGTCCCACGGAAGTGGTGTACATTTGGTGTACACCAAAATGGTGTACCCATAAGGTTTTCCCTTTTTCTACACAAATTCACACAAAGAAAAACAATCGACCTACTTTAGAACTACTTTCTTGTAGTACTTTTACAAGCACAGTACCCGTGGACAGCGGATCCTCTGTCCCATATTCTCTGTCCCCCTCTCCTGTCCCACCCTCCACTTTGTGCCACGTCACCCAAAATTTCAGCCTTCTAACTCTGTAATTCTGCCGTTAATTCCCCCAGTTAATTCACAAACTTTAACCCCACTTTCCCTCTAGTTCTTCACCTTCCCTTTTGACCTTTAACCCCACTTTGCCTCCAGTCCTCCACCTTTCCCTTTTGACGTTTTTTCCCCTTCTTGCGCCAAAATTGGTGGAGACTAAGTCTTTTTTTGTTTCTCTAGGGGCCTATTTTGAGTCCCATAAAGATGATTCGAACCGCGAGTTGTTTTTTTAAAATATTTTTATTTGAGTACTTGCAAGAAATTAGCAAAATTCAAAATTTGTAAGAGCCTTTTCAGAAATTGTGGGGCCTTTTCTGAATTTGTAAGACCCTACGAATTTCGAAAACGCCCTTACAGACATCGAATAGTGCTAATTTTAAGACCATTAAGATCAATCTATTTTGCAAATTAAAGAGCTAGCATTATAGATAATAAATGCTACCACATGTTGGTACCTTATCAGTTCTTTGGGGAAGGGTTGTTTTTCATGGCAAATGACTTGTGACTTAAAACTAATTAAAACCAAGCATTTGCTCAGATTAACTAATTGGATAGAAGCATAATCAATCGAAACACTTAAAGGATTGCGAACTACTCAAGGGTAGCAGAACATGGATGAAATCACATAAAAGCAATATGCTGGCCCTGTGCACAATTCATTTGCATGTCATGGTCTACAAAAGATTAAGGAGAAAAGATAAGATACCTTAGCAAGTGTCTCGTAGAGGAAAAATAAAGGTTAAGGAGAAAAGATTGAATCCGGGCTATCAGATGCCTTAGGATTTTTCCTTTTCCACTACCAAATCATTAATTCAAATTGACATAAAGTAACAAAAACACGAAAAGGAGAAACAGAAACGAGTCCTTCTATAAACTTGGATTGGCAAAACTCCTAAGCCCTGTTTTGGGCAGCATAAAGTTGGTCTCCCATTACTCGCCCCTTTCATCAATCTTTATACTGGCACTCGCTAGTCGGTTGCTAAAGGATCATAATCAGATGACAAATCAAAGTGTGAATCCAAATCTTCAAAGCAATCAGAATCTCTTAGGAATCATGTTGTCTTAACTTACAAAGCATTAAGATCATTAAGATCAATCTTTTTTTTGTGAATATAAGAGTTAGCATTATAAAGCGTCAAATAACTTTTGTAAGGAGTAGCTGTAGCTTTAATCTGAAAACAAAGAAGTGACCAAAAAGCATACATGAAATCACTTCCACTTAGCAAACTCAAAATCACTTCTCCTTTGGTTGAACTCCATACTCAAAGCGCTATTGAACCAAAGGTCCTCATCTATTGGTTGCGATAAAGAAGCCTGCACATGGGGTGGAACTATACTTAAATTTATCATATAGTATTTACAATAAACATTCAGCTAGCGATTACCTGCAGTAATTCAGTCACGATAGGCACCGTCCTAGTTGATTGGGTGAATCGGAGGAGCTCCCATAACAGATTCAAATGTAAGATAGTCATGTTGCTAAGTTTTTAAGAATATTAGAACATGATGAAGTTAGACAACAAAAATAGGTATCCTACAAGAAGTCGTGCAATTTTTGGATAAAAATAAATAAAGAGCTAGCGTCCAACCCAGCAAACATGAACTAACTTATGGATTACTGGCCCCTATGGCTTGCCTAATCGCCCGAACAAAAATATGTAAAGGCACTCGGTAAAAAGAAAAAAGTTTGAAGAATGATGATACCTATGATAGTTGTGAAGATTGACTCAATAAATTTCTCTTATAGGGAGAATCTACATGTGCACTAAAAGTAATGCCCGTGAAACCCATCGGAGCTTCCTAATGCGTTGTTTTGGGGTATTAGTATGCATAATGAATTCAAATAGCAGACAATACAATGAAATTATATTAACATACCTAACTGAAAGTTGAAGAGTCTTGTATTTCATGTTGAACGGGATTTTTCACTGAAGCTCTTTTCGATTTAATGGCCCATTCAAGAGCTTTTCTTGGCCTTTTAATAGACTTTGTAGTTCTCGTTTTAACCTTCAATCTTTTAGCTCTTTTCTCACTTCCTTTCAGCATTGGTGGCTTCAGGTATCTCCTGAGATGCAATGATATGAGGTTCCCTGAAGGGTTTCGCCAATTAAAATTGCATCCACTTCTTCTGCAATCTTTTTAAGAGCATTTAAAGCAATTTTGTGAGCTTCTTCTATTTCTGCAGCTCTTGTTGCCAATTGAGTACACAAATGGCACAACTCTTTGTATTGTATTCCCATCATTGCCTTTGGATCCTCTTCGAGTGTACTTGCACAAGTAGATTCAATACTCCCTGATTTTGCATTCTTTGTCCACCTCTTCAATATGTATATATTGATCTGGAATCCTCATAATGTCGTTTGAGGAAAGAACTTTAAGTGCATGTGAAGATAATATCCCTCCAAACACAAATTTCTTACATCTACACAAGACCGTATCTTCTGATGAGTCGTATGTAACAACATGGTGATGATGTTTGCGAAAAGGAGTGATCACATATTTAGTTACTGTTCCATTCTCACCACATTGTTTCAATTTGCAATCATGAGCCTTGCCTAGCTCCGTTTGAAACAAACACATCTGGGGTATATATAGTAGCTGCATGCTTTAAAATTTCTACAAGAAATGACAAAGATGGGGTACTTTGATTTGATCTGAAATTAGCTTTTAGTTCTTCATAGCGGCGATTATCAACTAACCTTTGAAAATTTTGGAAAAAATGCAACAAATTATTATTATAGCTGGCGTACTTTTTAAGCGCACAATTCATGCTCTCACTGCGTTGAGTGGTGGTCATATCTGCACAAAAAGTTTGCCTCCCATAAACTACTGCCCATTTCTCTTTCATGTTAAACATTCGCCTCAACCAAGCATTATCGTGGAGATTATACTTGACAAGCATCGCATTCCAAGTTTTGATAAAATGATCTTCATCTTCGTAATCATATATGCGCACTCACTCAAATCTTTTGAAAAATATTTGAATCTTGCAAATACACCACTAAGATGTATAACTACATTTTGGTAAATATGCCATATACACAATCGGTGGACTGTTCCTGGCCAGTGAGCAACCAATGCTTTTGCCATTGCAACATCTTAATCTGTAAGTATAGTTTTGGGCATCTTTCCACTCATAGCCTTAGCGAAAGTATCAAACAACCAAATGAAATAATCAGCAGACTCGTCATACAATAATGCAACACCAAAAACAGTGGTTTACTTATGATGGTTCACCCCAACAAACATCGCAAAAGGTTGGCCATCTTTGTTTTTCCTATACGTCGTATCAAAACAAACCACATCCCCAAAGTTAGAAAATGTAAGTGGGAAAGTCAAACGAAAGGGTAAGATATACAATTATTATATACTCCGTTTAGGTCTATTGCTTAATCCGACTGAAACATAATCGCACTAAATCAAGTAACTTTTAATCAACCAAGGGCAATATGAGAATTTGAGATAGTTCTACATATCCATCATTCATATCTCCTTCGAAAACAACTAAACAAATCAAGTAACTTTTAATCCCTCTTCTAAAATAATCCCCCTTCCAATCATATTTACATCCTTATTCCTGCTAATTAAATCTTCCTTATATCCTCTAAAATTTAAACCGCTAAAACAAACGACCCGTAATCCAATAAACTGCTCGTTATAGGTCAACTTGGAAACTAAAACAAGCTCAAATATAAAATGACCGAATCAGGTTCGGGCTGAAAACTGGGCCAGTTCATTGTGTTGATTTTCTTGGGGAGAAATGGAAAACTTCAGATCTAACATTATGCGCAGACCAATCCTTGGACCAGACCATGCTTGATCAAGGGTTATGTAAGGATGAGTGATCAAACCAAGACATTATCTCCCCCGTTAGAACTCTTTGCTTTTGCTCTCAATTCCCGCTCATGCAAATTTTAAAAATTTGAGATATATTCAAAAGATCTATATTATAAAAGGGCTCAGTTTTTTGAATCCCTTATATTTTCAGTTCTTGGATTTAATGGATGGTAGAGATTGATTTTCACGCCAGCCCTCAAGGGCTCAGATCGATTAAGCTTTTAATCGATGGCCAAGATGCATTTTCGGGCTCAGATTTTGCCGCCTAAATGGTCAGCTATACTTGGGAACCAAAAAATGTTGCCTATTTTGATACTCTCTCTCTCCCCCCGCCCCTTCCTTACTCATGATTACCAATTTGGTAATACAAATTTCCACTCTCTTTTCCATCACGTAGACAACAATAATTGAAAAGGAAAGCTTCGAGTATTTCATGCTAAAATTTAGCTTAACTGCAACTTCATGGAATCAGAATGTCTTTTAAGTATTTCATACTATAATTTTGTTCGGTGGTGTGCCTTCAGGCACGGGTCATTCACTAGTACTTTCACGCTTGCCTTCGTACTCTTACTCACGTACACACATCTGCATTGTGTGACTTGGCATAAAAGTAAAATGGTGAGAATTTAATTAGTAGCGCACATCTTGTGAGTGTGAATTTTTTTATTTTTGTTAGATCACCCCTCCAACCGTTATTAAGTCATTCGACCAATTATTTTCATTCAAATTCCGAAGATACATTCTCATTAGACATTGTTGTCCCTTGGGGTCTGCAAGGGGCGTACCGATCCCATCCGGCCGTCCCTTTCGTGCATCAACGATTTAAATCTCACCTCGCCCTTTTGTGTCCGAGTCGTACATTGCTTGATGCGATCTGAGCCGCTGATGCGCGAAACAGACGGCTTGGATGGAGTTGACAGCAGGGTTCCCAGATCTGTAAGTCACATCAATTGTGTAATTCAACGGGGCAGATTGCCCCATGTTTGTGTACTTATACTTTAGTAGGGCTGCAAACGAGCTTCGTCGTGTCGAGCTTCGTTGTGTTCAAGTTTTTTTACTAAAATTTTACCGAGCTCGAGCTCGAACATAGAAAATAGTTAACAAGCCGAGTCAGTCGAAGCTTGACTCGAGCTCAAGCTTATTCATGAGCCAACGACAAACATATATTCCTACTTGCATAATAGAGAAAAATTTAATTGCACATGTACATGTGTCTTAAATATATGTTTAACCTAAAAGAAAAAAAGGCTCTATTTTGAAATAGTGATGCAATTAACTATAGTTTTTGAGTATTGTACATCAACATATTACTTTCTAATTAATAAGAAGCAATGTAATCTTGTCCTTGTAATAACCCGAATTTTCATAACAAAAATTTTGATTTTTAATTCAATAAATATCTTTTTATATTTAGAAAATTCATTTCATTATCCAATTGTTTATTTAAATTAGTATATCTATGCTTGTGTCTATAGGTGCATGCCAAGTACTACACAAAATCCTACACCCACCCTACACATTCCTAACCCTAATTCTCCCACCTAAACCCTAGACTTTAGTAAACCCTAGCAAGAATAAGTTCTTATTCTTGTTCTCATTCTTATTGTTATTCCCATTTTATTCTTCCAAAATTTATGGGATTATGTGGGATATGAGAGAGAGAGAGAGAGAGAGAGAGAGAGAATTACCTAGCAATTTCCTATTTTTGCATGTGTGTATTGCATGCATGTGTGTGTATCTATTTTGTACCAAAATTCTTTAGATTTTTATTCTCCAAATCTACCCATTTAATTACTTAGAATCCTCCTTAGATTCACCTTAGATTTGGTGAATCTACCTATAGATTCATTAGGATTCATTAGGGTAATTAGGCTTATGGTTATTGATTGGTTCCTTTGCATGTATAACTAGTACCAAAAACTCCCCAAAACAAAGGTGGCCATGCACAATCCTACACTAGATTTTACGCTAGAAATTTCCTAGCAATTTCCCACAAGATTTACCAAGTGCCAATTAGATTTTTACCTAAGGATTTATTAGACCCATGGCTATTAAAACCTAGGATTTCATTCTTTTAGAATCCCATGAAATCTTGGAGTGAATCTAGCATTAAAATGAGGAAATTTCCAAGCAATGGGAGAGGGAGAGAGGCCGGCTAAATGAGGGGGAGAGGGAGCTCCACCATTGCCTATAAGTACCACTCACATCCACACTTGTTTCTCACACCAAAATTCCACCAACTTGTAGTCTTTAATAGTTCAAGCTTTCTTGAGTTTTATCTCTTGAAAACTCAAGTGTTCTTCCACACTCAAACTAAAACCACCACTCTCCACCACCTCGAGCTGCCAATCGATCCAAATAGAAGTAGTTTCGTAGTTGTTTTCTTGTTTCTAGGAAAATAACTTTATTTTCCCTTCGAAACTCGTAAGCCGTTACTCCGTCCGTCAATCTTCCTATTTTTTCGACTCCGACTAACCTCGGAATTGAGGTAATTAATTTATCCTATTTATGTTGGTAATTACCTTACCTAATTTTCTACTAGTCATTTTAGTGCTTACTTTAATTTTAGTAATGTTATAATGCCCACGTTTAGAATTAAAAGTTAGTAGCTTAGTTTTGGAAAAATTAGTTGTTAGTTCTTCAAAATATATTTTCATGCATACGTGGTCGTTATAATGTCCAATAAATTTTTGGAAAAATCCGTGGCCGATTACACATTTCCTGAAGAAAGTTGTTACTAGATCATTCCGAGACATGAGATTTTCTTAAAAAGTGACTACGTAGTATTTTAATAAATTCTAAACTAGTTCTGTGGACTACCTTTGATAGTGAAACGACCCCTTTTAGGGTCCGTCAAAAAGACGTACTTCGCGCTCACTGAGGAAGGAATGGTGATTCTAACTGGACTCATTCGGCCATCCGACCTGGGACTCTCTGGTCAATTCACTTTTCGAAAGGAAACACGCAAAAGAAAATTATGTTATTATGTGACACGCTTAACGAGAAAATACTAGTTTTGAAACACGTTTTATGAGGAAATGGTATACGAAAAGAGTTTTTGAAACATGTTGCATACTCACGACATGATACGATATTGATACGATACGATTTTCGAGGTGAATAGTTGATACGAGAAAGTGAGATGAGAATGAAAATGGATTTGATTGAAAAGACTAGAATTGAACGCGGTAGTGCAGCGAGAACTTGGTGGTTAGGGCTAAGCTTGCACAACACATAGTGGATGGACCTTGTATCTTGTAAGTGTGCGCCTTGATACAAGACGGCCGGGACTATGTCGAGTGAGTCGCGGGATGGACGGACCTTGTATCTTGTAAGTGTGCGCCTTGATACAAGAGGGCCGGTATCTCGAGCGAAAAGATGGGTAACTGTCAGTTGAAAGAAGATGAAAATAGGCCAATAACTTTCGAGTGATGAACTGTAGGCTTGGTGGTCGGAAGCAGTGCCATATGAGTGGAGTGAATTGATTGTAGGCCCGGAGGTCGGAAGCAAGCCAAACATAGATAAATTTGAAGAAGAATGCCTAAATTGAAAGATAATACGAGACACATGTTTATTTCCGTGCGTTGAACTCTGATTTGCATTGACACTGACACGAGTATGAACTGCATTGACACTGACACTTGCATATTTACGAATAACTATTTCTTGTTAACTCCAGCCGTTATTTTCTACCAAACATACACTGTTCTAGAATTGCTAGTTAGAGGTTGGGTAGAGTTATTGCTGGGTGTTTTCGCTCACGGTGTTGCATTTGTGTAACCTTGGCATAATACCATGATTTGCCCTGCGACTGTGAAGTATTATGCCAGATTACCGAGATGAATAGGAGGAGTACTACTGCCAGGCGAGCTATGGAGCCGGAGGAGTTGCCGAATTGGGGAATGACCCGTCAGAGGGATAGGAGAAGCCATAGATCCACCCTGAGGAGAATAATGTAATTTGGCGCAGGAGAATTTTCCATATCAGACTTGTTATTACTAGTATTTATTTTTATCTGTAATAATTATTAACGTTCCTGAATTTTTGGGGCATTACAGTCCTGTTAAAATAAAATAAGCCTTATCGAGCCTATCATGATAGTTTTTAGGATTGTTTATTAATTTTTCGCGAACTCGAGCCGAGCATACAAATGTTCAACCTTGTTTATTACAGTACTTTTTTAACGAGCTCAAACTCGAGCTTAATAAAATCTTAACGAACTAAGCTCGAACGAACCCAAAACGAGCCGAACACCGAGTCGTTGATTGATTCATTTGTAGCCATATACTTTAGTGTACAATGAGTGGGCAGAATTCTTTCAGAAAGTATGATGACACCCTTGTGGCCTTGTTGATGAGTCGAATTGCAGGTAGGTATTGTAGATTCTTCTATCACGTGTTAAAAAAAAAAGTCTAATTCATTTAATCAAACACGACGTTAAAATCAAAAAACATTTTTGGTTACGGGTGACATAAAATAGATGAAAATCACCAATAAAGTATCCAGAAACAAATATTCAGACCTGGAATACAGACTCTGGCAATGCCCGTCTAAATTGTTTTGTTTTTCCTTAAATTAAAGAATTGGTTTATAAATTTCAGTGACGCAAAAATGATGCAGACGTGGTCCATCTTTTTGGTTTGTGGAGTTATTATTGAGTGACACCTTTACGTGATAACCCAACACTTTTATCCACCTCACATCTTTGTAGGTTCCACACATTTTAACATTGAACCCATAAAAAAATGTGCAGTGAATAAAGTTGGAGAAAAACTTGGGTGCCAGTTAGGTACCACGTGGCGGTACCTAGTGCCCATCTCGGCCGTCTAAAAATGTTTTGGACAGTTTCGGATTTTAGAGAGAGAAAGAAAAGAGAGAGGAGAGAGGGTGAGAGAAATCTAGGACTCCAAAGCACTTTTCAACGACCGCGATGCGCGTTCGGACACCACATCATCCCTACCCTATTTGCATTCACATTTTTTCTCAACGTGTTAGAACATCACGTACCGGTGCCCTAAAACCACCAAATAACTTTTCACCTTCTTTTTTAGTTGATATTGAGTGGGCCTTGACAACAGAAGTACGGTATTGGACCCATATATGACAAAACTCAACCAAAATGATACATTATTTATTTATTTTGCTAAGCAAATAATTTATTAATCTTTGAAAACGAATTACAAAGATTAAAAAGACTCGAGACTGAAAACGCCAAAAGCCCTTAGGGGAAAAAGAACAAAAGCAAGAAGGGTGGTAAGATACCAACCAGAAACCTGAAACAAAAACCAGGGAAAACACACCTGAGCCCCCAGCAAGCCAACGAAACAACCTAACAAAACCTCCCCCCAGACCAACCCAAGAGCAAGCTAAGCCAGAATCAACTAAAAAAAAAAAAACCCCTGAGAATCAAAAGCCCCACACGACGAAACTACCAACTAACGAGAAACGAGATCAGCGCCAGAGAGCTCCATACAACAACCAAGCGACAAATCAGAACTCCACTGAAATAGAGGCTTCACCCTTCAAAATGTCAAGATCTTTAATTACCGCTTTAATTTCCTGCTCTGAAATTTTGATATCCTTCAACTCTAAGATCTTCATAATATTATAGCTTTCCCTACCATGATATTTTACTCCATAGCGGACACCAATCTTCATGATCTCCCGGGCTTCCTTGATCAAATTCGAATTCCTCTTACGTAAGACGCTACTAACCTCCTCATGGGTTTGTTGATAACACTAAAATCCTCCTTAATATCTCTGCCATTATCTTCATCCTTGTCACATGCGTTGCAAGAGGGATTCATATCATTCTCATCTAACACAAACTCAATGTCCTTGACAAAAGAATTATGAGAGTTATCCCCTAAGTCAGATGAATCATAAACAACATATTTTTCAAGACTAAACTTAGACTGCCCTACAACAGAATCCACGGCCTTAGAATCAGAAAATTGGGTACCCAATTCCTTATTAAGGTTACACTGCTCAATCTCCATCTCATTCTTCTTCACCTGGCTGGACAGACCATCCATCATCACGAGAGGGTTAAGCCCATTAAAATCACAAGAGTCCTCATCCTCGGGCTGTAAAGACCCGTAAAAATAAGTTATTTTTATTTTTAATTTTTTTTGAAAATAATATTGGGGAAATGTGAGGAAATGTTTAGAATGTTTAAGAGTTGGATTATGAGGTGTTATAAAAAGTTTGGGACCTAATTGCATTACACAAGTCACTACGGGGACCAGGGGTGTAATTATTTGTGTTAGGTGTGTGTATATATGGTGTATGGGAGGAGAGAGACATATCCTCTCCCCCTAAAAATTCAGTCCCTCTCTCTCTCTTCTTCCTCCTCCATTATCTTCTTCTTTCATCACCAAATCACCTCCTCTCTCCAAAGTTCCTTCACAACCCTTACACAAAATCAAATTCTCTACGCGTTTTGAAGCACGGGTAATATCCATTTCACTCCGGAGGTTGGTGTTTCACTTGGAGCTTGAAGAAAGGGTTAGGGTTTGAAGATCTACACATTTGGAAGCTTGATCTCATCTTGGTAGGGGAATTTCTACACATTCTTAATGTTTATGTAATGTGGGTGTGAGTATAGCCTTCTCATTACTTGTACTTGTGCTTAATTATCTTGAAATCATATTTCTAGTCATTTTGGGTGAAAGCATATCAATATCTTGCTCTCTTTTGAATTCCCTTTTGGTTTAGTTGATAATATCATCCCTTTGTAGTTCAATTTGGTGATACGCTTGCTCTATGACATAAAATCCACTTGAATCTTGTTGATAGCCATTTTGAATTGGGGAAAATGTTGAACTCATGAAATTTGTTGATCCCCTACGTAAATTAGACGTTTAATCATTCCCCTACACTTCATTCTATCGATATTTGGTTTTGGAATCGTCGAAATCGGAGTTCTATAGCAAAATCCCCAAAAATCCAATTTTGAACAGTTTTTGGGCATGCTGTCTGGAAATCCCGCCTGTGCGGGAATCACGGCCGCCCGGGCGGTTTTGACAGATTTGAGGCCACTTTTGTTTTGTGTTCCGGTCTTTCCCCATTCGCGTGTTTGGTCCCCGAACGTGTTTTTCATATGCGTAACGTGTTTTCCTACCCCGGTAACACCTAGGAACTTATTGATAATGAGAAATGTTTGATGATGTTTGTATTGGCTTGTTGGTTAATCTAGTGAGAGCTTGGTACATGAATTGACACGTTGCTTCGCTTTTATGTCGAGTTGAGAGTCCGACACACCTATAAAGGGACGATTTGACATAGTATCACGTATGACACGAGGTTAACGTGAACACATAAAAAATGGAATTGTGGATTTGCAACATTGGATACGGGCCTTAATGGTAGCCCGGAAGGATACTCGGTTCGTCCTATGGACGTTTCGCGAGGATTGTACCTTGGCCAAAGGGAAAGTGGACATGGGGCCTATATGGCATGCCCGGAAGGATACTCGGTTCGCCCTACGGGCGTGTCGCGAGGAATGTGGTAATGGAATGATAACAATGAACATGTAATACAAAGAATGAACACTTTGGACACATGCGACGTATCGGGTACGGTAGTGCTATGATTGATAAACCTTAAGAATCCTTGTGCTAGATTTCATCCGCCGAGCTTGTCTATAATTTTCCTCGTCTTGTCTAAAGCTTGTATCCTTTTGTCTATATCTCATGAGCATTTCATTTACATTTGGAATATGTAGATGTTTTCCTACTGGGCTAGTGAGCTCACCCTAACAATTTTAGGTATCGAGCATGGAGCATAAGGATGATTGCGTGAAGTGTGATTGCATGTTTTGAAAGACCATTGAAGGAACGATTTGTTGTTTTCGGACTTATTTTGATAAGACAACATTGTAAATATTTTTTCCTTTATTTCTTTTGAATTTCATCTCGTGACTTCAATCATGTAATCAATATAAAATTTTATGTATTGACATTTGGGTTACGAGAGACCTGTAGACTTATTGTAATTTGACCGTAGACTTTGACTTTGACGGTGGAGTTTGTTGACCGTCATGTGGAATTATGAAATATTATCTTTTACTATAAAATTGAGGGCGTGATATGGGCTCAGTCTCAACCACATCCAACACAGCATCCTTCCTGACAAAGTTATGATCCCCATTCTTGATTTTAATAGACGTAAACACACGCTTTTCCCAAGAGGTTTCTGCCAAAGGATCTTCAACCACTTTAACCGGGTAAATAGAACCATTAATCTTAACGTGCACAACCTCGTTAATACATTCAAGATAATCCGTTAAAATAAACATCTAACCTTTATCAAAAGCAATCAATTTCTCTGTTAACTCGTCAAGTCGAATAACCTCACCCCAAAGCTTACCAATATTAATAAACGTAGTAGCGCACCAAGCAAGTTGGGCTATCATGTCATGTGATTATGATCATGGGACTTGTGTTCCACTAAAGAGTATTTTGGATTTTTTGGTTTTTCACGACTTTTTATGTGATGTATTGTGAGAGAGTGACTGTCTCGGTTTTAGGAATAAGCTGATTTTTTTGGCTTTTTTGAGTTAGTGGAATAGGGCATTAAGCCCACTTTGATTGTAATTCTTTTTCTATTTTGGGAAGTGACATGTAAACAAGAAATTCATGAATTATTATTTACTGTACAGAGGTCTTCTAAATCAGAACAAAATATCCTTCGAGATAACTTTTATACAATTGGAAGTGGCATCGCCACATAATTCTGGTGGGCTCTTATGCACGAATTTTACATCCACTCTTTTTTATATGGTAGGGTTGGAACCCATAATTGAAACATATTAATAGAGGTGAGTAGATAAGAGTGGATTCATGGGTTGGGTTGAAAATTGTCAGTTCTATTCCAATTCAATAGTTTGGTCAACGAAACCAGACTACTCGAACTCGACGTAGAACTTGTTGAAAACATGTTGGAAATGCTAGTTCCGAAAATAAGTTAACCCATTAAGATTTCAAATTAAAGTTTTACAATACCTTTTGGAAAACAAAATTACTTGAGTTTAATTTTATTACCTTAAACTTGAAAACTTGAAGACTATTCTGAGCTCAAAATTTCCAAATGAAGCTTAGCAACTTGGTATTCGCTTCTAGAATTGTTTGCAGTCCTAAAAATTCTCCACTACATTTCCAACAAGATTTTACAATATGTGGATCCAAGCAGTGCAAAGAAAAGACCAATTTCAATGTAGCGAGTCAGTTCAACTCACATGTGCCATTCTTGTTTCCACACTTATTAGGCCCATAAGGACCGTACAACAGAAAAACCATTTTCCTCGTGATTTAAAAGAGGAGAGAGATACAAGAAGAACACGTAATAGTAGCTGGATTGAAACTTGAAAGTGATTTTTCCTGTGATAAGAGTGGATACAAATTGACGAAAAAGATTTGACTTGATGTGAAAACAATTGTTGGAGCAAGAAAATAATGGTCGGATAATAACATTTGCATGTCATAGCATCAACAGGAACAACTCCACGTTTGGCATGTTCTAATTTCTTTAGATCTTGGCTTTATCGAGAAAAGAACGGAGAAATAAAAGATACTCCCTCCGTCCATTAATAAGTATAGACATTTCTATTTTGGGCTGTCCCTTAATAAGTGTGTGTTTTGAAAAGTTAGTGGGTATATTTTCTATTTTGCCCTTAAAAGTAGATTCCTTTTTGAAAAGTTAATGGGTATTATTATATTGATAAGGGTAAGTAGTGGAAAGTAGATGTAAAAATTGTAAAAGTTGATGTGAGAGAAAATAAGTTGGAATTACGAGGTAATACACTTAAAAAAGGACGAAGGGAGTATTGATTTGACAAATGAGTTTTTTTTTTTTTTGTGTTTTCAAATCCAACAAAAAATTACTGTAAATCAAGAATTTACTCAGGTTTTTTAATGGAAAATGCTATAAACAACGTTCTAGGTTGTCTTTAAAATTCAATAAGTATATCGAAATGTGTGAAAAATAAATGTACATATATTAAAAATTGTAAAAAGTATATTGGAGATGTGTTGTTTCTGTATTTTTTTAAGTTTATTGATAGTCCAGTGGGCTGTCAGTAGTGGACACCTAAACCACCAACAGCCTACGTACGGTGGCCACTGAAAACTCACCCATGACACCTCACCAACAGCCGACGTACCTCCTGAAACCGACAACCTCATCGGACAGAACAGAATCTACATTAATTCCAAAACATAATCTACAACTATAATCTAATGCTTTTGTCAGTAGATACCACAAACAGTACCTCGATCTATTTATGTCTGTCAATGGACCGGATCCAATCCGAATTCGATGACACACATCCAATAATCCAAACCTCTATCGGATTGGGTTCGGAACTTCGGATAGTACTGGATTGAATTCGGATATAACCAATCCGAACTTATAACATAATTATAAAACATATGAGTCAACTTTACACATATCGGCGTGCTAACTCCAATGTTTGTCCAGTTTGTGCATCTTCTGTTTTACTGTTCTATATATCCACCAACTTGCCTATCCATCCCAAATTGCTTGTCCCTCTTTCTATTTTGGAATATCCAAAAATATTGACCCTATTTCTAAAAACAACTATCAAAATATGTCAAATTTCAGTTTTACCATTAAAAGTGCTATTTTCCTCCTAATTTATTTCACAATTTTTGAAATTCGTATCATTTTTAAATCGTTTATATCTTTTAGTATATAATGTTTTCATGATTTTTAAAACTTTTTATAAAATAACTAATTAAGATCTATCAAAACAAGATCCATATTGCATATTTTTTGAGATCCAGATTGAAAGATATAAACAATTTAAAATCACTTAATAAACTTTACAGTTTTGAAGGACAATTATAGAACTCTAAGAAAATAATTTTGTCTTCTTAAAAAGTTGAATTCCCAAAAAAAAAAATGAGCAATTTGGGAGGGAGGGAGTGTATATTAATTCCGCAATAGTGTATCCTTTATTTATGGGGTCCCTTTATCAGCATTCAGCCCATGGTCTTATCCAACAAAATTGATGGATGAAAATGCTACAACACCAAGGGCGTGTGCATGTGTGCAAGAACCATGGTATTCGAACTCTGTCTTTTCACATGAAAAACGTATGTTTGATTTAGGCACTTTACTTTCTTATAATTGTACTATAAAATTTTTCTTTTAGTGTCAAAAATACAGACAACACAAGTACTTAGAAGTAGGGCTGCAAACGAGCCGAGCCGAGCTTTGAGGTGTTTGAGCTCGGCTCGTTTGCTTAACGAGCCCAAAACTCGAGCTCGGCTCGGTAGTAAACGAGCCGAACCAGACTAATTTACTTAACGAGCCTCTTTAAACGAGCCGAGCTTTCGCGAGCTGAGCTCGACTCGTTTAATAAACGAGTCCAAAACCTGACCTGACCTGACCTAATACGCTGCTAAGCAAGTGAGGATCAATATGCCAGTATAAAATGACGGAGTTAACAAATTGTTGGTCCAAAGACTCACGAAGTGGAGGTCACAGCTCACCACTAAACTTCATTAATCAACCATACCCTAAACCACCTCTTCTTCGGCCCGCGTACCGAAGAATCACGAAAATAATTTGAATCGTTCGATTTGTAGTTAGACTCCGCAAAACAAAATGTTAATGCAAGAAATTTGATTGGTTAGATATTGATTGAGTACCCGTGCACAAATCTTATGAAATACTTTTGAGTTCTAAATCATACACTTCGTTCATTTCCAATGAAATGTTCATTATCTAACAAACTTCATTTCTTTTACACATAAAAGTTCGTCTATGTAGGAACAACAAGTTGAGCGGTTCAGTTTAGTATGGTCGGTCTTGGGTGAAAATAAAGTAAGTGGAAGTCAGATGAGTTATGATTGATTTAGGTATGGAGGTGATTATTATCAATAAGAAAAACATTGGTGTTTTTTTTTTTTTTCTTCGTTAAAGGTACTTTTTCATATAAAGACCAAACACAGAGTACAAATATCATAGTAAAATGCTACACACTATAGATAGCCATATAAGACCAAACAAAACCAGCAAAAGAAAACAGAAAGCCTGATAGGCCAACCCCAAACCAAATCCAAAATCAAAACAATCGAAGCTAGATAAAAAACAAAGAGGCAGCCTCAAGCATCTCATGAGGCACATTCCATAATCTGCAAGTGTCCCTGTTCTCTTGGCTAGGCTTCACGTTCCTCCATGACAACATTGAGTCTCTAATAGCATTGCAAATCTTTGAGCTAAGAGAGCAGGAGTCGAAGAACTTTTGCAGAAAAATTCTTCCATTCCTTTCAGCCCAAATATGGTACAGAGCTGAAGCAAAGGAAAGTTGGAGAACAGATTTTATGAAATCCTTCCCCTTTGAATGCAGAATAAACCATGGAACAACATCATCCCACAACATAGGGTCCCGAGCCACCTGATTTTTCCCCAAAACTTCGAGCCACACTGCTCAAGAATTGGAACAATCAGAAAAGAAGTGACTGAGATTCAGTGCTACCACTACCACACAAAACACAAGTTGCATCAGAAATAACACCCCATTTTAGCAATCTATCCCCGGTGCTCAATTTTTGCTACATAGCCAACCAAAAAATAAAGGCCCATCAGAAATGATAAACATTGGGTTTATCATGACATAATAGATAGTTTTTTGGTTTTTACCAGAATATAAGATTTTAGTAATTTTTTTTTTTGCACGGCTACGATGTTAATATGTTAGTAGAGTTACATTATCACGGCCGGCCAACAACATTCCATCACCTTAAACTTACAAAACTTCACACACTGACATCTAATCAGGATCGCTTGAGTTACAACTTTGAATCACGTAATAGATAATTTGAAATCCTCTTTATGTAGCTTTCACACAATGAATATCCACCCATACATAATTGGTTCATCCAACGAGTGGTGTCTCATTAAATGGATTAATCCTCTCAACTTGAAATTGTTCTTGGCTTTGGAGTCAAACGCACCATCAATCGTTCTTTTCCCACTCACTCTCACATGGCCCTCTGCATTCTCTCCCACAACAAATTAGGTCAATCCTTCTCTCTCACAACCAATTAGGCCAATTTTGATGATGCTGGGTTCCCATTACTCTCCAATGGACCGGGCCTACCTCTCAACTTGTCTTGTGATATCTTTGGAATTTCAATAATTGCAATAAACTACTTCTATGTATAATTGGGAGAGTTAATTAGGTATCCTGAACCAATAATATCTTTATGATTCCATCCTATAGAATTTGAATACTTATGAGTCCACCCTGAAATTCAAATAAACCCCAAAACACCCTTTCTCTCTCCTAATTTTCTAATTTTTCTCTCCTGATTTTCCTAATATTTCTCTCTCCTAATTTCCTAACATTTCTCTCTCCTAATCTTTCCTAATTTCTCTCTCTCTCTCTCTCTCTCTCTCCCTATTTTGAAAAATCTCTCTTTCCTAATCTTATAATTCTCTATCCTAATCTTCTCACACCTAAAATCTATTTAAAAAAATTAAAATTAAATAATCATGATATTTTGTCCTAATAACACAAGTCATGAGAAATTGATTTCATGCACTTTCGTCGCAATCCACCATGTTTTTTACCATGATAGATTTCGGTACCATGAAAACCATTTCACAGCTTTTTGTGACCAACAACATGATACATTAATGCACCATAAAAATAAGTATGTAGCCCAAGCATAAAGTCAGATTGCATACATTAAAAAAATATAAAAAACATGGTAGATTCATGCACTACAAAAAAAAAACCCTCCCCAAACTGCCCTTTCTTTCTCCTTATGATAACGAACACATAAACATTATAAATTAATGAATCATATTGTATATAAAAAATATGATCAATTAATGAACCACATGCAATTCCATTATTTGATTCTTCAACAAAGCACACAGCCCACCTTAAGATTTTTATTGATGGACCAAACTTTCCAAAAATCTCATTTGTCTTTTCTTGTTTTTGGATATAAAATCCTACGGCCAGTAGACTTTTTATTTTACACGCTGTATCACATTTCGTGTTTAATCATTGAAGGAAGGGAGTTAATTAGGACCATAAAATCCCTATAATTTTGCAATTGAGTTGGAAAGTATTTATGCTTGAAATTCAAACTTCCCTCACAATTAAGGTATAGAATTGATTAGGATGTGATAAATCCCCAAGATTTAGGTAACTATAACTGAGGGAAGTTTGAATTTCAACTAATTAAGGAAAAATTAAATTAATGCAATAATGTATATTTAATAAGGGCACAATGGTCCGATTATCTATTTTCAGGATGAAACCATAAATATTCAAATCTCATAGGATGGAATCATAAGGATCTTTTTTGTACAGGATGTCTAATTAAAATTCTCTTTTTTAAATAATGAACATTTCGTTTGAAATGAATCACAAATAGAATTTCAAACTCGAATCATCTAAGACTTGTGCGGGAGTCAATTAATATCTACTCCAGTATATCTAATTTTTTGCATAAACATTTTCTTTGCGGAGCCTCGCTACTAGTTGAATGATTCAAGGTATTGATCCTTCAAAAGTAATCGTTATGCCTTGTTTCGATTTTTTTTCTTATCTGCTTCGTTTCGATCTTAGTTATTACTTTCGTTTTCTAAAATGATAGTCCACTAGAAAAAGACATATTTTCTGGATGGAAAATAAAATACTTACGTGCATAATTTTTCTAATTAATTGACACAAAATTAAAAAACTAATTGAGATCGTTCAATTAATTCTTTAATTTGGTATCAATAAATTTGAAAAATTATACATGGAAATAGTTTATTCTTTATCTAAAATTACACGTCGTTCTGTAGAATCATTGAGTCGACGAGTAGTTGATATGTACAGTAATGACATTCAATCGAGAATCGACCACACCAAAACGTCCGCATCATTACATATGCTTTACTTCTGCGTATTACCGTTTTGTTCAAGGCTAGCGGTTTGGTTTTCATTTCTCAAAGAAAGAAACAACTATCCAGTAACAAAATCAAGGGGCTTATCCACCGTTTTTTTTCTTTTCAATAACCGGATATACCAAATTTTTTAAACATCACTAGGATGTAGTACTTCTTTGCATGATTTAAAACATTTATAATTCCTATTATTGTTGTTGACACTGGAGTGTTGGGAAATGAATCTCAGAACCAAGTAAAAATATGTACAGATTAGACTAAAAAAAACGCAAACCTTACGAGGCGGAATTAGGGTTTACCTTTCATCCGCAGACACGAACGCTGATTGACTTGTTTCTTTTTAAAACTTGACAGACTCCATTACTGTACGCAACAAACTCTGCTCGACAGTACCTCATGATCTTTTTCTCATAGCCTCTCCTTTAATTTTCTGAATGACTGTGTAAGACTTAGAGAACATCGGGATATATTTATAGGGCTAGAGCATCGATCTGAGGAGAAATAAATCTGGACTCCTTGTGTAGATAAGAAAACCTAATCTCACCTGGATTCTATTCTTATTTCACAAATTATAATTCGCACCACTAAAGAATTATAATTGCACTCCCGTTCTTATCTCAATTATATTTCGAGCTCCAAGTTACTAGATACTTATTAATCTCTTCACGTTAAGATTACAAATACCCGTTGATTAAATTAAATTACTGACAATTATATTTAATCACCATCTTATAAATACCTGGATACTTACCACTTAACTTCTTCGATAATATTCACCTGCATGGTTTGACATAATCTAAACTTACAAGCTTACTCAAGGGGGGTATCATCAATCTCAACCGGGACGTGAATGTCGCGACCCAACTCACCAAGACTATTGACCCTAAAGAAGATCTCACTTTATAATGAATCAAAGTCAATAACATTAAATGTATATATGTATTAATTATCTTTGGATTAAGAGCATAAGCATTCATCATAACCATAAGGTTTCAATTGTCTTATAATATTAGTATTAAGACAATTACCTTCAAGCGGTCCTATCCAATACATACAAAGTGTACTAGCACAATGAGTTGGAAAAAAATCCATTTTCTGTAGTCAAGACAAACCTACTAAAATATTGTACTATAATCCTACTGATGGCGTGTCAAATTCCATTTAAGATTGTGAACCAACAAATTATATTCCACGAGAACTGATAACAATTATGGATGACTGGTTACGGAGGGACCACTTTGTTTTTGTAGGCTCGTCTCGTCTATTGCTTTTTCCTTGTGCCTATTTCGCTTTAGGGGGTTGGTTCACACGTACCACCTTTGTACGCATCAGAACGAGGCTTATAGCAAAAGGAAAGACGATTATATCCAATCAAAATCTAGAGATCCATTTTCGAAAGAGATTTTCTGATTGCATCGGACTGGTATTCTCTTGGCTTTGCTTTAATAGAGCCGTACTCTACACACTAGACCATCTACTATGTAGAATAAAAGACACATGCACCACATACAATAATATCATGCAAACATTGCCCATAATAGATTCTCATCAAAACAAAAATAAAACTGATTAATAATTAACTAATTAAAAATTAATTAATTACATAAAAACATGACTTTTAGTGTAACTTTCTAACAAGGCCCACCACGACTCATAATTGGAAAAAAAATAAATACTCCTTTCGTCCCAATTTTTTTTGTCTATTTTTCGGCATGCATGCCATTTTTTAATTACTTATATCTTTCTATCTACAATATTTTCTTATAATTCTAAGAACTTTATTTTATAGAACTAATCGAAAACTATCAAACAAGATCCATATTGCATACATATTACATTTATATATTTGAAAATATAAATAATTTTTTGAGGTGTCGTGAATAGTGAAAGTGAACAAAAAATTTGGGACGGATGGAGTAGATGGGAGCTTGGTTTGTCATTGGCAACATCCTTATCCTACACGAAAAATGATAGACCAAAATATGTACCAAAATGATACACAAACTATGTGGGACACACCTATGGTGTTACAAAAATGATTCGAGCCATTCCGTTTGTGTGGAAGGGTCTCTTCAAAAACCAGCTCAATTGAATATTGATAAAAACTTGGTCAATTCATATAATTTTTGGTCCTCGTGAAGCTAGGGACAAAAAATTGAATGATCAAATCAAGTGTTTACAGGTATGATCCCTTAAATAATATTTCTAATAAACTAAATGGCCCGTATCATTTTTATGATACTGCCTTCAAATCTTTCACAATCTAATATACGGGGAATACTTGGCATCTTTTTTTTTTTTTAGCTTTTGACTAGTTAGGTGTTCTCCACCAAAACTCATTATGGGATAATGAGTATCCATTTTTATGTTAGGAGAAGAGAAGCCAAAACCAGGGATGGATGAGTTTTTTGACTTATACCCCAATTTAGACCTTCTAAGATGCCTTCAAGCAATGCCCCACCCTCACCCCATCCCACCACCACCACCACCAAGGATGAAACAAATCAAAACAAACCTCGGAAGTTAGGAACAATACTCCTTTTTATTTGTATACCAAAAGAAAACATTTTCAAAACAAGAACCAAGCGCTCAAAACCACAACCCAAGCGCTCGAGTCAAACATGTGTGCTGACCAGTCAAACCAAAGCGCTCAAGTCCATTCTTGAGCGCTCAAGAGAAGTCAAAGATTCTCCATACAGATCTGAGCAACTGTTAGGCAGACGCATCAGGCATCTCTCCAGACTATTGACTAACATGGGAGGCGCGCAAAAACTTTTCTCCCTCCCAAAACCATGCCTAATGATACATATTCCTTCCCCTTTTCCAACTCTTGACCCAAACATGAAGATTCCTCCCATTTTTCCTATAAATACACACATACACATTCAGAGATAGACATACTTAGCACTGATTTTCAGTCCCCTTCAACCTCTCATACCATCTAAAATTTCAAGAAATACCTTCAAACAATTTCATATATCCCAAAAACCACAAAAAATCATTTCTCAAACAACAATACCAATCTCAACTATTTTTCTAGCATCAACAACCGAGGAGTAATTGTTTCAAGTGAAATAAAGGTAGAAAACCTTCCAAAACCGTTGTTTTGTTAAACTGAGGGGAGCCACTGGGCTCAGATCAGTTCCTCGTACTGACCCTGAGCTTGGTTGGCCTTTGTAGCAAACAAAACGGAACTCTTGTGCGCTCAAGACTAGTTCTTAAGCGCCTAGAAGCTATTCCAGAGTGCTTAGCTCTTTTATCTTCAGGCTTCCAGGGCAGATCCATCCTTGTGAGGTCTGAGGAATTTATTATTTAGTTGTACTACATTTAGCATTTTGTAAACAGTTTAAACCTTTTTGTTTCAAGTGAAATCAAGCCAGTGGGCCCAGATCAATCTCCTATACTAACCTTGAGCCTTGGCAGGTCCTTATACAGACAAAATTAAGTTTATTTTGAATCGGTTGGAAACCCATACTTGCGTGCTCAAAGATTAATTCTTGAGCGCTCAAATCCACTTATGAGTGCTCAGGTCCCACTCTTGAGCACTCTGGTCGATAGCTAGATGCAAGCAGTCTATTATTTTGATCTTATTGTGTTCTGTGCTTCCTTATGTCATACCATCATACTGCTACATCAATTGTACATCTTCATACACATGCACACTAACGTGTTTACTGCTTTCAAATCCCCCACTTTATTGTTCCCCCTCCCCTGTTTGAACAAAGTTAAGAAATGAAATAGTTTCGGAATCCCAGAAACACTAAGTAAAGACCGACCATTGGATCGGACGAGAGGGGTGCCATATAATCTTTCCCCACTTTTAATCAGACTCCCAACTCTAAGATATTATGGTTATGACAGACCGGTAACAAAAATCTTTCCCAAAAAGGCATGGATGTCATTCAAGTTCGGTTCCTCGGGTGACAAACTTCAAACTCGAGTAGCGACTCTGAATTGATTGTGCCCGTCCGCGCGACGCTCAGTCTCTCTTTCGGCTGTGGGTGCCCATAATTTGGTTAACAAAAAGACCTATAGAATGTATTATACATATACTTCAACACACTACTCCTGTTAAAAAATACATTCTGCACATTTGTCTGAAAAACTCTACCGCCTTCGAAGCACATTCTGACCATAATCTGGAAGGCCTACAAAACAAAAATCTAAATTCTAAAAATAAGCCCTCCCAAAAACCCAACATCTTCGGTACACATTTTAATGTACCTATAGTTTTTTCCACTATAAACCACCATATTAGGAGAGGAAAATGCTACCCATAAAACTTACTCAGAAAATTACCTAGAATTTGGGCTCAAATTCTAAGCAATTTTTAAATTGTGAGCAGTTTTCTGGGTAGATTTTTTTGTGTATGTACATTGCTCCAGGACCCATAAAAAAAATAGGAGCTCAATGTGGCTGAATTTGCCACAATCCGAAGATAAACTGACACTTCTGCGTACGGGCCAAAGAACTTAGTGCATCTCCAGCAATGACATTAGTATGAGAAATAGTGTAAAAAATAGACAGTTAACTAATGTTTTTCCTTTTTTTTTTATCCTAATCGTGTAATTAACTTGATGCTAGGGTCAGAAAATATTGTGTAAGAAATAGCTCAGTTGATAACTGTGTTTGTATGGCTATTTTCACAAGGGGAGGAGAGAGAGAGGGGGAGGTGAGGAGAGAGAAAAAGCGTGTCAGGTTGGTGCTGGTGTGAGGAGTGAGAAAATGGTGTCATACCGTACGACACCATTTTGTTCGGTTCACTCAAAATCACCCCTGAACCGGATCGAACCGAACCGGTTACACCCCTAGTTGTACGTGAGAGAGGTAGATACAGGGAAGAGAGGGAGAACAAAAAGAGAAAAGTTGGGTCCACCTATATCTACATTTTATTTATTTGTTTGTGTACTTTTATACATTTTACTAACACTTTAACAATATCATTGCAACACTCCTTAACTTAACAACACAATATGTCATAACTACACATAAATGAGGCCCATTTTTTATATTTTTGTGTCATATAACAACACATTTTTGTCATGTCCGGAGATGCCCTTATAGTGGCAGATCACAATAAGACAAGTGGCATCTTTTGATTGGAGCAGGATCTGATCTTCAACTCCCAACACCTTTTCTCCACCGAACACCTGAAGCACTCAACGAGAACGTGGAGGACCCCGCCCGCTTCTATTCAAATCAACGGAAAGTCTGTTGCGCAGACTGTAGGTCACAAATCTCGCACTAATTTTTTGGGGATCACTTTGAATTGAAATGGGAGGTGTGAAATTCAATGGAAAGTTATTTTATAATCCTTGGTGGTGCAGATGTTGAAATGAAGGAATATTTTAGTAATTTGATCCTAATAAAAATAGAAAAAGGAGTGCAGATATTGAAATGGAGAGCGTGAAATTCAATCCCCATTTTTTATAGTAAGCATTGGTAAAAAATGAGCAGGCAGATATGGGGAAAAAAATCAAAATTAAGGAGGCAACACCGAGCAATTGGGCTCATATTCACGGAACCTGAGATGAGTCGAGCAAAATGAGTAAAAAGATACCAAGAAAAAAAAACAACAGAAAAGTGTTCCGGACGGCATCTGTTCGGTGCACTATTCAAATAATTGACAGAATATTGTGTTTTTCAGGTCCCACACGCACACAAACGCATATAAGAATTTTGAGGAAAACTCTGTCGTATATATTTACAATACATACACATGAAAAACTTCTCTGGGTTGTGCTACCACACTTCAATAAAGAGAGACAACAAGAGTATTTATAGATCTAGGGTAATTCTAAAGAAACCCCAACCAACCTTGGGTCTAATTAGTCTCTCCAGCCCACACGGGATGGATCCCAACACCGCACGAATCTCAACCGTCCGGTGCAGTTTCCTGTTTTTTTTCTTATTCTGTGTCTTACATTTTCCCGAGCATGCAGATCTGTTCCTCCCTGTCTTTGCGAATAGCATGGCTGATAAATCAACTCGCCTCCAATTTTGAATTACACAACGGCTGATAAATCAACTTGCCCCCAATTTTGATTTACACGCTAACAAATTCCCCATGTGACCGATACAGATCCAGGTCAGCTTACAAACACTTGGATCAAGTACTTCAAAAGAACATTCAACCACATTGATATAGCGAAACAAGAACGTACTCTTTCTGATCCGAATTTTTTGTCTATTTACGTGCATGCGTGCCAAAATGTGAATTAATTGTTTATATTTTTCAATCTATAACGTTGATTTTAATTTTGAATATTTAATTTAACATAAATCATCGAGAACTATCACTTCTTTTCCAAAATATGAGGAGAATACTATTTTTCAATTTGTATCTAATTTCTTGTCTATTTACGTGACAACAACGTGGGGAGATAAAGAATTGGATCATGAAATATTAAGATTTAAAAGGGACGGCGGGGAGCATAACATCTCTCTCTACATTCACTTCTTCTCCCTCCTCTTCCGTCTTCCTCATTCTTCACTCTGCAACTCTCTCTCTCTCTCTCTCTCTCTCTCTCTCTCTCTCTCTCTCTCTCTCTCTCTCAATGAATCCATACAATCTATTCCTCTTCTCGTCAATCGCAATTATCACAATCATTTTGACCAAAGCTTCTTCCGACCACTACAGCTTGTATATGGAACCAAAATGTCAAGCCAAGTCCATAACCAACCCCAACAACCAAACAACTCTGCGGCAGCGATGGCCGGAACTTTTCCCGCTGCCGCCTCTCCCGTCAGACTGCACGATTTGGAGCGAATCATGCTCGGCGGAGGTCCTGAATTTTGCACGGCGGCCGGAGAATCTCCGGTGGATGAAAGGAATCCGGAGGAGAATCCACGAGAATCCGGAGCTCGCTTTCGAGGAATTCGAGACGAGTCGGCTCGTCCGAAATGAATTGGACGAAATGGAGGTTAATTACCAGTTTCCGATGGCTAAGACGGGAATCCGAGCCCATATCGGCACCGGAGGCCCGCCTTTTGTGGCAATCAGAGCCGACATGGACGCCCTTCCGATACAGGTCATCGTATCGTATCGTATATAGCTTGGTATTTAATTATTTATATTTATATTTAGTCTAACAGTTTCGTATTCCTTTGAGATGGGTTCGTTTTGCATGGGTATTGGTTCTTAAAAATTAGGGTGAAATGATTAGTTGGGAAGTTAAACTATTCAAAAATAATACTAATCCGTCCGTACAAAAATTAGTCCATTAGACCATTAATGTATCGAAAAACACGTGTTATTTTCAGATCAATAAATAAAATACTTTTGTTCATAATTTTTGAAACTTTTTAACACCAAATTAAAAGAAAAATTACAACCAAAAAAAACAACTAGGGAACGCAAAAACGACGTCGTCCACAATCGGTGGTGACCATCATCACCGACGACCACAATCGGCGAGAGAGACCAGACGGGATTGGCTCTCTCTCGGACGTGCGCCCACAACCCTTGGAACCACAATCACCGAACGCTCACAGCGACAAGATTCGACCAAACATGTCAAGGTCTCTCTTTCTCTCTGTTTCAATTACTATATAGAGATTTTGGATTCTCTTTCTCTCTCTGTTAGCAAAACGATGTCGTTTCGCTACAAAAAAATAAAATCAAAAACCGAAAATTCTAAATGAAGCCAGGCGGCTATATTACTGCGCATGTGTGTGCCCCACCTGGTGCAAATATTTATGTGTCATTTTAAAATATTTCTTCTAACCATATGCATTGACAGCATCCATATATAAAAATTACTTCTCGACTCACTTGTTTTAAAAAGTTAAAATTTTCACATCATAATTATATAAACTTGCCAGTCACCATGTGCTATAAATTTTCAAAACTTAAAATTTGGAACAGTTGTGAGAAAATAACTGTGAATAGATTTATAAACTTATCCTTAGAAATGGTACTAGTAACATTAACTGTTCAACTTGTGTTCTCAATCCTGGTCCTGAGCAAAATACCAACCGGGCAGTTGTCTGGGCCTCCAAGCTTTGGCCCGAAATTAGGGCCCCGAGCTAGGGGTAATTAGTAGATACTTACTCTTTCCGTCCTAAATTGTTGTACCATGTTATTATTGGAGATCTCTAAAAAAATTGTTCATATCTTTTGATCTACAATAGAAGACAATACATGGGCCAAAAAAATTATTTTGAAGTTAATGCTATTTCTTTAATTTTTTTCTTAGAGAAATATTGGGCCATGCTTTACAAACACCTGTGGGACCCCGAAAATCTCAGGGCCGGCCATTTGCCTTCTATGAGAAATTTTGAGCGATGTTTTACGAACACGTCTTGGACCACTGAAGGGTTTGCATGGTCGTTAACTTTAAGGGTGAACACAATAACTCTCAAATTGTGAATTCAGTCTAAACCAATCCAAACCAACGAGTTATGGTTCATTTTTTTAATAAATTGATTTGATCCCGGTTTAAAAAAAATTAGAAACCGTGTTAAACCTTGACGGATCCTAACCTATCTGAACCGTATAACATATAGTATATAGAATTTGTTAGTTACACTAAATAAATTATTGTTCCATGATCAATTAATTTTATTATGTAATGCTCCACTCCACCACTCTATTTTTTCACTTCCAAGATTAAATTTCTAAACTTCTATGTTTAATTGATGACCTATTCCTATTATCTCAGTACACTTGGCTTGGGTTTAGTCAATTGATTTCATAATTTTTTTTCTCCGATAAATAATTTTCTAATCTAATACTCTGTTTCATGGCCTTATTCCTTCACTAATTACTGATTTCTACTCATTCTCAGTTGGATAATTTGGGCTTATTCCCAAATTGATTTAAAAAAACTTATTGCATTTTACGAGACATGTCATTAGCACACAATACATCAACTAAAAAAATCAACTTATATATGTTAGTAAAAGATTTTGAGTGATTTTAATAGAACTAATCTTAACATAAATCATGGTTTAGCTTATTCATGCAATTTTAAGTATTTTCAATAGTTTATGGCAATCATATCTCAATTTTAAGTAAATCGTGGTTCAAATTAAACCGAAACTAAATCGTATCTCAATGATTTGGACTGGTTTAGTTCTATGAATTTAATGAGTTGATTTGGTTCTCCAAATTTATAGTGTGCAGATAGTGGTTTGGTTCTTGGTTTACAATGAAATCAAATCAATTTGGTCCATGCTCTTCAAGGCCTCGGAATTAGTTGATGTGCGCGGAAACTAACCCGGATATCCGGTTAAAAAAAAAAAAAAACCACCTACTGTTCAACCAAATTACTCAATTGTTTCATATACGACGATCTAGAATTAGATTGACATTTACTCCATGTTATTATTCGGTGGTTGCAGGAAGCGGTTGAATGGGAGCACAAAAGTAAAAATGCCGGGAAAATGCACGCTTGCGGCCACGACGCGCACGTGGCCATGCTGTTGGGGGCGGCCAAGATTTTGAAGAGTCGCGAACATCTCTTGAAGGTCTAGTTCCTATTTCATATCCAAAACCTGTTTCTTTTAATCTCTTTAATTAACACTAGAGGTCAGCCAAATACGATGCGTGTGCAAGCTAAATTTTGATTAATGTACAATAGCTTCTGACTTATTGTATGAACTATGGAGATGTTAATCCTTGGGAATTACTAGATTTTAGAATTTTATGATGCAATGATGAATTCGTTAGGGGGCGTTTGGTAACATTTTTGTTTTCAGTTTTTTTGAAACTAAAAGCAGAATAATGCTTATTGTTTATAAAAACAAAAACAAAAAACATGTTTGGTAATAAAATTTTAAACGACCCTGTTTTAAAAATAAGGCAAATCGCCACCTTTTTGTGTTTTGAAAATTTTCAGAAATTTTGAAAACGTTTTTAATGAACATAAAACATCAATAAATTACCAAACACATTTTTGTTTTTAGTTTTGAAAAAAATTGAAAACAAAAACAAAAAAAAAGGAAACCATAACGTTACTAACCGCCCCTTTAGTATTTAACTTATGTTAAACCTACATTTTATCATTCTAGACTTAGGCATCAAATTACCATTAAGGTAAGTCACTCTTTTTTGGGGTTTAGGTTTAGAGTGCACTTTCATATTATAGGGTTTTAGTGGTTTAAGTAGATGGTGCATTTTTTTTTTATAGTAATTTTTTTTTTTTTTTTGGGGGGGGGGGGGGGGGGACCTTATCGGTGCCTTTTGAGAAATCACCCAGACCTGGGCGTAATTTGGTCCCCTTCTTCTCACCGGCCCTTAAATTTCTCATTTTTTACATAAGTGTGTGGCGTGAGAGGTGCACAGGAGCACTAAAGAATTTTTCGTTTTCTTGACACCCCTGAAGAGATGATTCTTTAGAATTTTTCGTTTCTCTAAACATATTTAGTATTATTATTTCAATCATAGGGGACAGTAATTCTGCTCTTCCAGCCAGCAGAGGAAGCCGGGAACGGCGCAAAACGGATGATCGGAGATGGGGCTCTGGAAAATGTTGATGCCATATTTGCGGTCCATGTGTCCCACAAGCATCCAACTGGAACTATTGGGTCAAGGCCCGGTCCTTTGCTAGCAGGGTGCGGTTTTTTCAGAGCCATAATCAGCAGCGGAAAACAGGGTGGCAAGGGAAATAATTCTCATCGCTCTGTTGACCCTGTCTTGGCTGCCTCGGCCGCCGTAATCAGCCTTCAGGGGATCGTGTCTCGGGAGGCTAATCCTCTTGATTCTCAGGTATGCTATTCACAAAACTTGTGATTCAAATCTTTTGTTGGAAAAATATGTGTACCTTTACAGAAAATTAGTCTAAAGTCCAAAAGAAATGGATCAATAGGACATTTAGTGACCATAACATGTAAGGTACATTAATGAAATTGTTTTAGGGTCTACATAATCGAATTGACAATACTTTTTTTATATTTGTCAATATTTCTTTAGTTTGTTTTGGACAAAGAAAATCAACACAGTAATGGAATTGACAATATTTTTTAAAATTTGTCAATATTTTTTTATTTTTGTTTTGGACGAATAAACTAATTCTTTTAAATTATCATTTTCCGTCTTAGACAATCATTTTGGGACGAAAAGGATACTAATCTCTTCTCAATTACATAACCCAAACTATAGCACCAATGGAAAAACTAAAATGTGCTCGGAATTTCCTTGTAGAGATAGTTTATCTCTTGTTCACTTTTGCAAATATATAGAAGTAAAAAAATGCATAGATAACTTTATCTGTTGAAATTTTTGAAAAATGCAGGGCATAAATTTGAAGAGATAAACTTATCTGTTGTTCTTCTTGGAATACATTTAGAGAGTATATTCTGTTGTTTAAAAATACGGGGTATATGCGAAAAGATAACTATATGTACTGTTAGATATAGAGAATAGATTTTGAGAGAGAACTTTATCTGTTATTTTTATTAGAACACACAAAGAATAGATTTTGAGAGATAACTTTATCAATTTATAATTTTAAAAAATAGATGCGTTTAGATAACTTCATCTTTTTTTTTTAAGATGCAGGGATTATATTTGCACAAATAATTTTTTTATATTATTTTCCTTGGAATAGATATTCGAAGAGATAATTTTATCAGTTGTTTTTATTGGCGCGATTCAGAGAATGGATCTTGAGAGATAACTTTATTTGTTATTTTTTTTAGAACACACAAAGAAACTTTATCTAATACCTTAATAAATAGGCAAATCTTGATGTACTTTTCAAGTCGTCAACTATTCTAAAGAGATAAGGTTATCAGTTGCTTTATTTTGAAAGATACATGGAATACGTAAGAGCAAGTCAGGGAGGAGAGACATATCTATTCACAAAAGATGCGTCCTTCCATGATGAATAGGTGTCACTGAGAAGAAACGACTTCAAATCAAGTCAATTCACATTCACACACTAAATAAAATAGTATATCCTCTATATTTTCCAACATTTTCATGTCCTCTTACCACTTTTATATTTTTTAACATTTAAGTTAAATATTTTGATCATCTTCATTTGAAGCAAGAGAAACGTATAAACTGAGGCTATAAACTATTAGAGTTATGATGGAAGAAAAAAAAAAAAAAGCAATACGAGTCAAGTTCATTCAAGCTTGTTTGAAAAAATTAACAAGCTTCATAATATTATTAGACATTGTTTAACTCAAGAACCTATCTCAAAAATGGATTTAAGCCGATCTAGAGTAGTTTGGAATTTTTGTAGCTTGAGTACATATAAGCCTATCTGTCCGATTTCAAACCGACCATAGAGAGTTGATGAGCTTGAAAACACGATCAAGCTTCTTCTGTTTTACTTAAGCAAGCCGATATCGAGTAACTTGATTCATCTTCCGAAGTTTCACTATATTCTTTCCCCACCAGGTTGTATCAGTGACTTCCTTCAATGGTGGTGATAACCTTGATGTGATCCCAGAATTGGTCATCCTTGGAGGCACTTTCAGGGCTTTCTCCAATGCGACTATTAACCAACTTCTCAAGAGAATAGAGCAGGTTTGTGCTGAAAATCATCATCAATCCATTGAAAACGTGTAAAAAAATCTATAAAAAAACCAGGTACGAAAATATATTGCTACTTTTTTTATCCAAAAGTTGGCATGACTAACACAAAAAGAGCAACAATTATGGAGGGAGAGTATCCTTCAAAATTTGATATCAAACATCATTTTACCCTCTAACAGGTAATTGTGGAACAAGCCAGAGTTTTCAGATGCTCAGCCGCGGTCGATTTCTTCGAGAAAGAGTACACAATCTACCCTCCCATGGTAAATAACGAGCAAATGTACGAGCACGTAAGGAAGGTGGCTGTGGACCTGGTGGGCGTGGAGAACTTCAGTGTGGTGCCACCGATGATGGGTGCAGAGGACTTCTCCTTCTACTCAGAGGGTGTTCCAGCAGCATTCTTCTATGTAGGGATAAAGAATGAAACACTAGGTTCAATACACTCAGGGCATTCCCCTCACTTCATGATTGATGAAGATGTTCTGCCTGTTGGTGCTGCAGCTCATGCTGCCATTGCTGAAAGATATCTAAACGAGCACCGATGATTTGATGAGAATATTTTTTTTTTTTGGTACATAGGAAAATAAAAACAGAACTACATTCTTTCATAAGCCACCCCCCTCATATCAGCTTCCAGGAGGGGGATGATGTTGCCAGGTGGCGAAATGTGGGAAACCCACTTGTGATCTTGTTCAACTCCAATGTTCGCTAGCTTGTCTGCAACTGTGTTTCCTTCACGGTAAGTGTGCTTCAAAAAGCAGCCGGTAGAAGCCATGAGAGCCTTGCATTCTTGGATGAGGATTATGAGAGGGGAATGAGCAGGGGTCTCTCCAGTAATAAGGGCTATAGCAGTTGTAGATTCTGATTCCACTTCAAGTGCTTCCATATTTTGGCTTCGAACCAGCTCTAAGCCTTTAAAGATTCCCCATAATTCGGCTTCAAGGCTAGTGCAATCTTCAAGTCTACCAAAGAATCCCAGAACCCAATGGCCTTGTTCTTCCTTGATAACACCACCAAAACCAGCAGGCCCTGGGTTGCCTCTACTGCTTCCATCCGTGTTGAGTTTGAGCTTTCCTGTACCTGGGAAATTTCAAGAGACCAATTTTACATGTCTAACAGATGATGGCTAATTCTGTGTGAAAATTGTTACAATTTTAGCGCTAAAACTCAAGCTTTGCCTATGAATACTGTTAGGAGTAGTGTTAATGTTATCAAAAACTCTCTTATTTCTTGCAATCCAAATTTTCCATAGAGTAACAAGAATTAAAACAGAATTAGAGTAACCCCCTGAATTAGTTCCGTGTTGTTTGATGTTAGCTAGCAACCAATGCCTCCATTCTTCTGAATCTCTTGTGTTGGGTACCTGGACATTAGGAATTCTCAACCAAAC
>JAXBDA010001645.1:0-51791 GCA_036023075.1 Gaultheria prostrata
TCTTCTTGTACTCTTCCACCTCCAACACTGCGTCCACCCAATCACCCCAGAAGGAGGGCGGCTGGGAAGTGGCGGCATAATTCACCGGGCAGTAGGGGAAATCACCTCTCTCAAGGCCCAGTCTAAGAAGGGGGAAGAAGGTCTGCGTCCTCCAGGGGAGCTTCAGGAATAATGGGGAGGGGATCGTCGGGGCCACTGCCGACCGGATCGTATGACTCGACTTTCAACCAGAAGGGGTCCTCCAAACCTTTGAAATAGGGAGCCCGACGCCACTCTCCCGACGGTGGGACTGGCCCACCTCTAACCACTGCCCTGCCTTCTACGCCTTGCTCTCCTCGCGGCATGGTCAGAGAAGAAGAAGAAGAACAGCACTTTTCAGAAAGGGATGAACTTTGGGTCGGAGAAGAGGGAGAAGAACGAGTTTCTTAGAGAGAGAAAGCGAAATTGCAAGAGTGAGGACTATCACCGACTATCTCCAGTATTTATAGAGGGTGGAGCAACGGCTGCCATACCATGAACGGTCACCACCATTAAAACCCCCAGAAGACGCGACCGTTTAAAGCTGCCGAACCGACGCTTCTGTCAGGAATTTTTGAAAATCGGGAACGGCGCCATAATGGCGGGTACAGCTGAAAAGACACACGCTGACGTCACGCGCGCGTGCGATAGCGCGTAAATACACGCACACGCGCTTGCGTGTCACACGCGCGTGGGGGCTACTGTAGGAAGGGTCAGCGTATTGACCCACGTGGAGGAGTCCCAAGTTTGACCTTCCAGTAAGGTGATGACAAATGTCACACACCACCGCGTGACACGTGGCGATCCTTCGCGGCACTGACCGCTTGGAGCCATCAGTGCGGGCTACCCCACGCGGTAGCCCCCAGTTGCACGCTCCTCAAAGCCCAACTGGGGAAACTTCTCTATATGACCATGGGCCATCCGTGCACGGAGGAAAGCCCATGAGTCTCATGACTGGCGCGGCCCAAATAAATGGGCAAGAGCGCAAGAAGACAGTCCATGTTTGGCCTAAGTAATCATACTTGCTCTGGTCTGAAGGCAGGACCTGAGGGCCCCCCTGAGGCTTGGCTGCGGTATAGGCACGACCGAACAGGTCATGACCTTGCCCTCACGGGAATAAGGGAGATCTTGTGGTTTGGTGGCTATAAAAGGACAAGAGGTGCTCTGCGCGAGGGGTGGAGTAGCGCGCCCGAGTAAGCCGCGCGGTGGGTAGCGTCACCCGCGCAGTCAGGATGTACGGAAGGGACACTTGTTCTCGTGTTATAAGGCGACGACCTGACGCCAGATCATTGGCTCAGGTTGCCTATAAATATGAAACATTCCCTCGCAGTCCCGAGGTTGATTTCTAGAGAGAAAAGTGGATAATCACTGTCTTGGAAGAAGAACATTCCTCCCAGTGAGAGCATTCCATCCTCTAGATCACTCTTGGGGCTGCCATAGATCAGTCTAAGCGCTATCTTCTGCCTTGGTCTCTTCTGTACACTCCTGCTCTGTTCTTCACCCTTCCCCTCGATCACTCTCTTCTCTTTGTCATTGTTTACTGTTAATCATCTTTTACCTCTCCAGCTCATCCATCACAGAACCTACCCTACACTATGTTAAATGGATGCGGTTGTGGTACCGGATGCGGGTGTAAATCTAAGTGTCCGACACTTAAAACCTTAAAGTCGAAGATCTGACTCTTTGCCGCCCATGAAAGCCATGGTGCTAAAACTGCATTGCGGATGAGATTGGTGATTTCATTCTTCTCCGATGTTAACTGATCCACGTTGACTTCTGAAGTTCGGATTTCGCCCAAAACCGGGGATCCGTGTAAGATAGATAAAAATTGACAGTTCTGAGAATCAGGTTTTAAAGCAGCTCTCAAAGCTATTTTTGGCCCAAAAGCATAAGCAGAAACTGTGGCAAACAAATTGGCACAGTTTCTGAGGCACCAGGAAGCAGAAGCCACACTCCTAAAGCTTTCGCAGACACCCCCTTAATACAATATAAATGAACCAGCAAAGAGTCTAATGTGATAATTTTGCAGTTAATCAAAATAAAACCTACCATAATATGATAATAAATAGAACAACTTCTTCAATCCTTTTCAGAACAATGTTTAAATTTGATGAGGAAAGATCAGGACAAGATTAGGTTGTACACTTACTGAACTAGATTAAACCAGATCATCAGAAAGAGGATTCCAATAACTTATTCCTTAGTAACAAAGCATGCTAACCAAATAAGCCATTTCAGAGCTCAAAGTCAAGTCCAATAAAAGAAGGTAGAAAACAGGAGCAGTACCGTATGCGGGGTTGGATAAAGTTGGAGACAGTGATCATAGTTCCAGATAACGGGCTGTACACTCAGAGGGAGGGGACAGAGATGGCTTTGATGTGTTATGGTGGTGGCAACAAGCTGCAACAAAAACTTGATTCAATCAGCTTTGTGAGCATCCACAAGCTCGCGCGCGCACATGTTCTGCCATAACATCAGTCTTCAACAATTTTAAAGTGGAGAATGAAACAAAAGAACTGCATAACAAACCCACGTGCTCAAAAGGATCACTGGTCTTTGTAGAAGGGCGAATCAAACATGATCTACGCATTCTGTACAGCAGATCATGACGGAAGAAAATGATTTCTTGGGTGCAAAACTTGACTCTGGTTTCAAACACAGCAAGCATTTTCAAGTCAAGAGAATACATGGTGCACAAGCTATAAAATGGTGCACAAGCTATAAAAGGAACACAACATGAACTAAATAACTCAAAAGACAGCAGTAACTCTATAAGAAGCACAAATTTTGGCAGAGTCCGATGGCATAGGATCAAGTGATAAGACAGATTTACCTGCAAGGGTTACTAGAGAATATGGCATTTGGTATGTGCATCCTAAATTCTTCATTTATATATTTTGGCAAAGCACATCTCGGCAGAACTGTTGAAGAGCCTAAAAAGGACAGTAAATACGGGTAAGGAATATGAATTTACTTTGAGGAAAATTTGAAGAAGCAAGAAAGATCAATTCAACACACCAGGATCATCAGGACCAGGGATTAACAAAAATCTACTATGCTTCATTAATTGTGGACAGGCACCAATCATCTGCCCAAGCTCTCCAAACTTCAATCTGCATGCCAAGGTAGTTTGTTACCAGATTTCTTGTAACAAAGTTCTATTAAGCAAGTAACATACTATCACTTGAGCCCTCACCTAAGACTTGAGAAAGAATTGAAGGAAAGGTCACACGGATGGCTGCAGAAATTTCCCATAAAAACAAACAGAGAAGGAACCATGTCTTCTTTGTCATAATGACACAAGACTTCTTTTAGCCTTCTCATAGTCTACTCTACGGATAAGACAATGTTTAGATTGGACAGATACAAGAAACAAAAAGAAAGCGAAACAAAACAAGATACAAAGAAATATTATGGACAAGGAATAATTACATCCTCATTGTCTAGCCAAATATCAGAGATTATGACGAACATAACATTCTCAGCACATTTTTCCATCTCTGCAAATCTCAGCTATTGGAAACCTTTCGGAAAACATTACAACATTTCAATATAGGATGAATTAAATATGGCTCTTAATGAGGATTAACAGTGAAGACCGGACAAGGGAGTTTCTTCTTTTTTTAGCGTTCCACACCCAAAGAAATCAAGTCCAGGAATTGCTGAGATTGACTTGTCTCTGTCTTCTAATGGAGGAAATCCACATGTTTTTACCTGCATATACGTACACGATATGAAAAATTAGTATGTTTGGTTTGCCAAGAACGTTGAAAGATAGGACCGAAATTCAACACAAGGCCAGATGCCAGATTGGCTAGAGGTGGATCCTGCTATCGGTGATGTGGGAATGGCATAGAAATGTATATGAGTGAAATTTCCACAAGTTGCACAAATAAATACAGACTCAGTACACACACAAAACCAACACTAATCATAAGTACAACTAAATTCAAACATATAAAGGTAGATTAATTATCAATGTGCTTAAGCCATATCATGCAGTGATCAAATGAAAGGACTAACATAAATTCAAAATTTCAATGTATTTAGTTTGGCACGACAACCAAAATGAGACGTTGGAGCTACAGTTCAACACATTGCCTCGGAGATTATATTAGAAAAAATAACTTAAGATGCCTTTATAATTTTTGCTCCATTTTAGCTTATCACAGGACATCGAGTTCACTATAATCGGAACTTTAGCAGAAGAAGTACCACGTAGTTAAGCAACCTACTGACAAAACCAAAGTGCCCCCAAAGTTTTGCTCCACTTTTCACAATAATTTGAAAAGTGCAATTCGACATTTCAATCCATATTTTACTTTGACAGATCACTGCTAGGAAAAGCATCTCGTTGAATTATGAGATTATCTTTACTAGCTTAATTTTCGTGAGATTGGCAATAGAGGACCTCGAATTCAAATGTGGAATTATTTACTGCTTTATCCCTGTGCCAACACACACTAAAGTGGACCTTACGCTCACTTATCAAATTTTATCTATTCCATTTTTTACTATAATATTTTGTCTATTCCATTGGACACCCATTTACTTCATAAATTAAGATACACACACACAAAATTGGGTCACTTGTTTACCTATTTCCACCAGTTAACGCACACTTTAGCTCATATTTTAAAGTGTAAGATGCAGATGCCCTTGCAGTCTATATATGAAACTGTATATCAAGAAATAGTACCCAAGGACGTATTTGCAGCTCAGATAGCCAAAAAAGGAAGGCAAATTAATACAGGCTAATGCTCAATGTAAAGGCATATCCCAGTCAACTAACTACATATTAAGCAAGCAAAATGAGAAGTACAATCACATGCACATAAAACATCTTCAAGAAACGGAAACATTAAAAATTAAAAAGAAAAATAAGAAGTTAGCCATTCTATGCAGTACTTCAAAAATAAAAAATAAGTATGCAGAAGAAGATAAGGGCAAAGAAGGAAGATAAGCGCTAACCTGAAAGATACATCCACTAGCATTTCGTCTTCAGCTAAAACAATTGTGTTTTCTAAGACAAACCCTGTTTTTATCTTGTATTGCATGTTAAAGAAAACAATGATTCTTACACCCCCTCTCTACTGGTATTTCAACCATAATATCCTACCATAACTATAAATACATCCCAAAGCATACCACAAACATACAGTACCCGTAGATACTAGATAAGAAACGAACTTCAGAGTTACGTAGGTTCACTAAAATCAAAACAAAAAACTGCAAATGTTGAGCAAGCCCAAAACTGCATCTACCTGGTTTTAATTTCACAGCCTCCATTTTCTCATTGTCCAAGAGCAAGAAAAGAACAGATTACTAGCGGTCTATGTAGCACGGACACTGACACGGATACGGACACGGCAATTTTGAAAAAAGGGACACGGACACGGCGGGGACACGGCAATATATATATTAATATACATATAAATATTTAAAAAATCAAAATTTTAAAGATTAAAAATTACAGTTTGACCCCCCCAAAAGTTAAAAAAAATACAATTTGACCCCTGAAAAATTAAAAAATTACAGATTGACCCCCAAAAATTTCAAAAATTACAGTTTGACCCCCTGCTGTGTCCTCCAGCCGTGTCCCCTACAAAAAATTCAAAATTTTTTGGGGACACGCCACCATGCCACGTGGCGTGTCCCATGCGTATCCCGCCGTGTCTGATACGCCGATACGGTGACCTCTAGAAGTGTCGGTGCTTCATAGCTAGCGGTAAAACAACGGGATGGAAGAAAGAAAGGCTCTCAGTAGCTTGGTATCAATTCACAGGTGAGCCATGTTCAAGTAGTAAAACGAGCAGCAAATCATCATCGGAAAAGGAAAAACTGATAAATGGTTGACAGATATCAGAGTTAGCTCAAAACAAATTGAACACATCAACTAACACCAAGATGTTTGAGGAGATGATAGACAAGGGCCAGAAAAGAATCAAAAGAAAAAGACAAGATTTTAAAACACTAGCTCTATAGTCAAATGCAGCAGAGTCCTCCAAGGTGATATGGAGAGTCATTCCTCATATTGACGAGATCTTTCACTCTTGGGGATTATAAAGCAGACCAGTTCCAAGCATTCAAACCTGACAATAAGTCTATTTTTATAACCGGATGTCCGGGCCAGCTTGCGCAAACCTACACTGATTCTGGGACCATGAAGGTAACGACCGGGCATAAACCTAGTGGCCCCAAGGTTTGGGATGGTTAGCCTCCATGGGATTTGAACATGCGACCTCATGGTCAAGCACTTATTGCTTTCTTATGCCCACTTTGCCAACCCAATGGGGTTAAAATAAGTCTTGAATAGTGAAACAATACCTTTCAGTTTTACAACACATTTACAGGATATTGCATCGGACAAATTTATCTCAACTGCTGTGGTTAGGTCTTCCAAGAAGAAATGGCCATCCTCCAACTGAGATATAATGCCCATAACACATCTTCTCCCGGTTAGCCCAATCAAACTATGAATAGGAGATATCTGCCCAACATATAACGTAAGTGTCTGTGAGTTCACGTGGGTACACACACGCATGCGTGCGTGCGTGTGTGTGTGTGTGTGTGTGCGTGTGAGAGAGAGAGAGAGAGAGAAATTACCTCACAGTTACCAAACTGACACCTTTCTGTATCATATGCAGGCCTAGAAAAACGTGGATCACGATAAAGCCTCCTTTGCAACAAGAGAAACCTATCCCTGTATAAAAAGGCTTTGGAAGAAGCATCACCATGTATTGGAATGCTTCCTGAATGCCAACAAGGTAACAAATTGGCATAAGTACCTCCTAATTGAGTGTACTAATTGACAGTAAGAAGTACAGTGGCAAGGCAACGGTGATTCTGATTTCCACATCCATACGAAAAGGACTCCCTCAACTCCAACAGTCCCAATTTAGCACCCCCCCAAATTTGGTAAAACAAATAAATTCACATATCCTCTCAGTTCAGCTGTTGAGAAAACTAAGCACAAGACAAAAATTATAACTTCCTCAACAATCCCAGTTTTCCTCCCAAATTTGCAGTCCATTTTTTTTTTCCTCTCTTTTTTTCATGTTGCAAATGGTAGTCCATTTTTTAAATGTCAACACAGCCAACAAATAAGCCAAAAGAATGTAAGAAATGAGTCAATTTACCAATAAACAAATAATTAATAGCTTTCAAAACAAAGTTCCCTATGGTAAAACAAAAATAATGTAACAACCCGGCCGAGGCAAACATGAAATTGTTTGCTCCACCCCAAGCGCGACACACATGCCCATATACATACAACCTTGCGGCAAGATGCTGGATAGTATCAAATTCTAATATCTCAATTTGTGCAAACACTATCCAATGTTTATATAAGAACTATAGCAATTGGTTGGCTTAATCCTACTCGAATCATGCAACCAAAACCTCCCTACAACTGGTATGCTTCCCCCACTTAGATGCACCCGAATCATTTTCCTATTTTGACTTGAAGTAACAGTCCAACTACAAGATACTTAAGAGGAAGGACTCTCCGATTAAGTAAAAGTTTGCCAATTTAAACCACCTTTCCTCTAAACTCTCGAGTCCAAGGTAAGACGCATCCGCTAAAACGGAAATCTAGATGGAAAGAAAACTTGGTAACTGTTAAAACCGAAGAGGGACTCTCCAAAGTCCAAAGTAATACCATTTTTATCTTTTCCTCAATTCTCAATTTTTTCCTTCAATCGTCTCTGTTTTTTTCTCTCTCTTTCTGGCTTCCCCATTAGTTTCCTTCTATACCCTTTCCACCATCTCACTCCAAAGAGAAATGTGTAATCTCTTACTTCCCTGGTGGACACTTGTTCATTTCCTATTCATCCATTCCTTTGCTTCTCTATCCATTACCCCATATAATTACCATGCACACACCTCTCTTAAGAACCTTAAGTGCATACACATACTCAAAAAAAAAGACACCTGAGCATGGCATGCAAAATAGGCATGTTGATCACTAAAGTCCTTGGGTTGCTGTTATGGATTGAGCTGGGAATCCGTTGGGATTCTTTACCGCTTCTTTGTGATAGGATTCATAATCCACGTCCCTGGTGTCGGGTCTGCTTCGGCAGGTGTGTCTGAGAGTCGGTGACATAGTGTCTCTTGCCGTACTCATTTCACTTGGTAGTGGTTTTGGTCTCTTTCATGTCTTTTGGTGTAATCGATGCCGTATGGTGTGTTGAATGATATGCTGACATTTTCAAAACAAAAAAAAACACTAAAGTCCTTCCAATTTTAATGCATTTTCAATTGAATCTCTCACTATGGCTTCAAACTTCTTAAGAGTATAATTTGCACTACTTTTCCTTTCGTAACTTCCACCCAACCGCATAGACAATGAATGATTCGGATCTCACAAAAAATATGTACACAAACTCAATAAAGGCAATGCAAAACAAAATTAAAAATATCTAAATATCTAGCAATGAAAGAGGGGGTTTTCATATATCAGTATAAATTGGACAAAAGAAGAAATTGGGATCAGGAAATCGGCACGTACTCGTAGAATTCCTTTTTCATTGGATCATAGCGGAACTTTGGGATGGCGAAGATGTCATCAATAACACGGAGAGCCGCGCCAGGGGCTTGCGGTTTCTTCAATAGAAGGCTCGCGACGCTGAGCACTGGTTCCTTGTCCAGGGTTAATAATTCCGCTACAAAATTAAGGTACCAAATCATTGTTAGTAGCACTGCAAATCCACTGCATAATTATCACTAGAGATATATGCGGTGTTGTATAAAAAACGTACGGAATTGGCGACGCAGATTGGCGAGGAGGAGATGAAGGGCTTGGTCTTGTTCTTCGGGTGGGAAATGGGACAAGAAGGAGAGAGGACTTCCTTAAAAGGGCATCGTGTTTGAGGATGAATCCACCATTCTTGAACTTCTTCGTTAACTTTAAGGGCTTCTCTATCTTCTTCCCACTTCCACACTTCATCTTCACACTTCATCTCTCCCTAAACAATTTGTGCAAACACAAACTCTCTCTCTCTCTCTCTCTCTCTCTCTCTCTCTCATTCCCCGTTTTGGCGGGAAATCCCCGCAGCTTTCCTGCATTCACGCTAATATCGGCTTTGTTTGGAACTTAGACAAGAGAAAATGAAGGAAAATGAGGGAAAATTTAAAGAAATTCCTCTCTTTTGTTCGGTTTGAGAAAAAGAAGGAAAAATGTGTAGTATTACAAATACGGAGTAGTGAAATTTTCTCCGTTTTGTTCTTCACATTTTTCTTCTTCTTCTTTATTTTCCTTTCATTTCTCTCATTTTCTATAAGAAAATTGATATTGGCACCCCTTTTTTATTTCTATTAGGGGAAGTTTCTAAATCACTCTTGTACTTTATAATTAATTCCCTTCTTTTACACAGGAAAATAGAAAATACAAGGGTGGTGTAGTAAATTCGCCTAATAAGAACAAAAATGAGTAGTGCCAATATCAAAATGTGGAGTGCTAATATTAATTTCCTTTCTACAAATTTCTAACAAAGTGTTCAGTGGTAGGGGAAAATAAAGGAAAATAGAAGGAAAGTTAAGAGGGAAAGTTTTGTTAAAATAATTTAGTTTAGTTATATTTCTTCTCTTTTTCCTCTCAAAGATGAATTTTTTTTATTTTCTTTCCTTTCCTTTCTTTTCTTGGGGTTCCAAACAAAGCTCAGTTTTCAAAATAGAGAAATGTTTTTTCTCATTTTATCTTTTAATCATTCCATTTTCTTACTTTTTTATTATTTTTAATTTTAAAATATAAGGATAAAAAAGGAAATTTTATTACAATTACCCATTTAGTTTTGAAGTATGACAATATTTTTTGGACAATAAAAAATATCAACTGGGATTATAAGCAATCAAATGTTTATTAAAATGGTAAAATTCCCCTTTAGAAGGGCACATCAAACTGCTGAAAAAAAATGTCGATTTTAAAATGCACGTAGTATTTATGAAAGGGTCTTGCTAATGGGCGCACAATTGCGCTCGTTAAGGATATAAAAAATATATTTATTGGGTCTCACTTGTACTATAAAATAAACTTAAAAGTGTACTCTAAAATATAAATAAGCTTCAAAAATATACTTTTTTTATATCTTTAACGGGGGCAATATTACACCATTTAGCATTTTCCTTTATGAAATAAATACTGGAGTGACAAGAAATTTTCGATTATTTACTTTCAATTAAAAAAACTTACAGCCCGTACAGGTATGACGATGGGGGAGACAAACCAACAGACACGGGCCAGAAAACAACTCACCCACGTCAACTCAACTAACGTGTTTTAAACGGTCGTCGTTTGATGTCGCCAAATGAAACCACTCCGCATAAAAGGAAGCAGGCCTCCTTGACCGCCTTCACCCTCCGCCGCCGGCCCACCACCCCTTTATAAACACCAACAAACGCATAAGAACAAACGCTAAAAATCCAAAAAACCCATTTTTGAATATCTTGTTTTTTTTCTTGATCTGGGTTCATTGGTTGAAACATTTTTATTCAAGGGAGCCGCTGATCTGGGATCATTTTTTTTTTTTCTATTGTTCTTCTGAAATCTGATTTGGGTATTCTTTCAGCTCTCATTGGGTGCTGGTTTTCGAGGGTTTTGGTTTCTCTTTGGTGTTCTGGTGGGTGATTTCCAGAATGTGGAGGGACCCTGGTACTCCAGCTGATCCTTTCTATCAGGTTCGGCCTGAATGCACCAGTGATATACCAAAAACCAAATTCAAAATCAAGGTTTGTTTGATTACTTAATTTCCAATTATATCTTCTTAAAGATTACCTATTGATTATTTGATAACGTGGTAAAGGCTGAATTTCCATGCGTATGGTTGAGAACTGGTCAAAATGCTGCTTTTGTATATATGGAAATTTATAATGAAAGAAGTAGATTGCTGATTGAGTTTTTGCCCTTAATAACGTGGGTCCAATCTAAGTGCATGTTTGTGCTTGGAATTGATTTTTGCTAGTTTTCCGACATGGTGAATTATGGTGCTTTATATTTGGCTCAAGGATTGGTTGACTTTTGTTGTAAAATAAGTATTCTTGGAAAAAAGTATAGGTTTAGAAGGATGGGGCTTCTCTCCGGATTTGAAGCTTCTATGCTTCGTCAAATAAAGGTTCTCCATAAAGAGAGTGCAAATTTGTTCACCCTCGCCTAATGGTGAACACAACCCTCATCCTGATTGGTTGAAGTGGTGTGGGGTACATGGAATCAATACATTTTTTGGTAAGTATGACATCACTTTGTTGTGGGATCCACACCGCAATTTCAACCAATCAGGGTGAGGGTTGTGTTCACTCATTAGGTGGGGGTGAACAAATTTGCACTCCCATAAAGAGATCAAATGCCAGTAGAAATAAATTGCAGATAACATTAAAGGAATTTAAGTTCCCTTTGTGAACATGCTTGAGGACAGTGGCGGACGCAGGAATACCAATTTTGCTTAATTTGCACGGACCACTCTTCAGTAATATTACAAAAAAATCTAAAAGTACACTAAAAATAGGAAGAAAATTGGGGGAGTGCGGAGTGCCCCCCCCCCCCCCTCCCGTGTCCGCCCCTGCTTGAGGAGTGATTTGGATTAGACTATGGGAAAGGAGGAGGACCACTTTTTCTCTCTCCGGGGCGGGTTGCTGCAAAACTAAATAAGCAAATAGTACAACTGTTGAACTTACTTGTGGAAAAAGATAAGTAGAAACTTTTGAACTAAGTATATTGCTGATCGCAGCTCATGCCAGCTGTGGAACTGTGGTAAGCTGGCCACTGATCCGTGCGAGTTATAGCTTTTAAAACTTTGTGGAAAAAGAGATAATGGGTAGTGACATTGTGACAAATTCTTCAATATGGGCTTTATAATGATTTCATCAGTGGAAAAAGAGATAATTGGTAGTGACATTGTGACAAATTCTTCAATATGGGCTTTACATTCCTGATGAAACAAAGTTATTGTTTGGTTTAAGAGTCACGAGTCACTCTTAACAATTAATTTTCTATGGTTCTAGTTTGTAATGCTTTTACTGACTTCACATATTTTCATCAGGCTGGCAAAACTCTTAGTGTGCGAAAATGGCATGCCGCATTTACTCCAGATGGCTATCTTGATATAGGCAGGACACTTGGTCGAATACATCGCGGGGTAAGTTTTCTTATCCATGGTTTCAACAACCATAAGAACATTAACCAATTATGTGAAGAGCAGTATGCTCCATATGTTAAGATGCTTCTTGGAATTAAATGATGTGATTGTCGGGTAGTGTTTGAATACGCTATGATTAGTTTGCTCAAAAGGGAAGAGTAGACATAAGCCAGTAAACAAAAGGCTAACATTGTTGACTCTAAAGTTTGAGTATTTCTTCTTACGGCCTTTCTCAATCAATTTGGCTGAACTGTTTGGACTCATTTTTTTAGTGTCACGCATATTCCAAGTTTCAGCCATGATAAAAGTGTGAACTTTACCTGGCCATCTGCTATATAAAATTCCAAATATGCACCAAGGCATAAAAATAACCTTTTGTTTTTGCTTAAAAATGCAAAATGCAATATGCAACTTGGTGTTTATTCTTTTTCATAGATGTCTTTCTTTTACCAAATATTACCGTTTGTTTGACACATCATAATGTAATCGTGGCGAAATTAGGGGATCCATCCATTAATTAGAGGTGAAGTTTGGGAGTTTCTACTTGGTTGTTATGATCCTAAGAGCACATTTGATGAACGAGAGCAAATACGGCAACGTCGAAGGTAGTTGGCTTTCCTCGCTTCACTTTCCTGCATATTAACTCCTGCTAGATATTAGTAGGAACATCATTCGTCACTTCCAGGATTCTAGGTCTTTTGAGGTCATTTTAGCTTTCAAAAGAATATGTTGACCCTTGAAATGAAATATAGGCATGATATTAATGTACTTTGTCCTAGGATTAGCTGGCAAGATCATATTGTGGGTTCCAACCCTTAGCATTTGGTGCCAGTATATATGAAGGCTCCAAGCTCCAGTTGTTGTCCCACATTTAAGATATGTATTTAGGTAGTATTATTCTTTGTCACACCCTACGTAAGTTGAGAATGTCATTGTAACCCTAAAACGATTCTTTTTTCGATGTTATGAAATTATTACAGGTTTCACTACGCGTATTATGGGGAACAAGGCTTGTTTAGTTGATGAGAAATCCTTTATCAATAGAAATGTTAAAATTATACCGAGTGCCTAGAAAGAATAGCCTCTATTAGTACAAAGCCACTCTGTATCTTTCATACAAGGACATAGATGTGCCTTCTGTGGTGTAGAATTGTAGGATGATGGCTAATTAACCCAGAAAGCAGCACTTTTATGGTTTATGCTTCAAAGCCATTTCTACAAGTTTTGAGATAAAAGTTGATTAGCTCTAAGATCCAACAAGGCTTTTTTCTCGCAAGTCAGCATTAGAAGAGGCTTCCGGGAGGCCTGCGGAGAGCCTACCATGAAATGTGCTGTGGAGAATGAAATTCGCAGCGTTGGAGTCCATTAATTGATGGAACGGATGACGATAAGACGAGGAACAAACCAACCCATTGGTTTTATTTGATGTGGTGCAAGAAAAAAATTTATTTGTCAAAATGGGGACTGGTGCATATGACCATGCTGGTTAATAGTTAACACAGAATTATGAAGCGACATTTGACACAGAGTTTTATGTATACACCCTAAATCTGGTTGAGAAGACATCTGTTATGTGTACTTAACTTTTTCGTATTTCCTTGTCCTGAATGTGTGAATTTTGACTTCTATACATCACACAGTTTAGTCGCTGACGTGCAAATAAGCTCATAAGATTGTAAAAGACTGATTGAATTTGCATAAAAATTAAAAATTAAAAAAAAAAGAAGAAAGAAACTTTTTTAAGCTCTGCCTTTGTCAAATTGGTTGTGTTGCCCTATGTTTCATCCTCACAATTTTCTAAGTACCTTATGCCAGCAATTGACTGTTCCTGTGCAAATTCAGGGCTCAATACGCTGTGTTAAAAGAAGAGTGCCGCCTAATATTCCCCCTAGTTGGAAGTGGTAGGTTTATCACAGCACCAGTGATTACAGATAGTGGTGAACCTATTCAAGATCCTATTGTGCTTCTGGAAGCAAGTCCAGACAAAGGTTTAGCTTCACTTCCTCAAGAAAATGGTAATGCGAAGAAATTTAAGCCTGTAACCGCCTAACCTCATATTCAGATGCTAATGCCTGAATTCATGCAAATACAGGCACTTCCCATAGTTCGGCAACAGTGAAAGAGGTGGACAAGAAAATAATCCAGTGGAAGCTTACGCTACATCAAATAGGTTGGTGATACATGTTAATGTCTAATGTAAATTACCTATTTATTCGTGATTTGTTTTAGATTTCGCTCCTGCTACTATGTGATTCATGCATTCAAGTACTGAGTATTTAGGTCATATGCTTTGTCTTCACTGCATCCACTGGTTCACCTATTGTGGTCCAAATTCTGATGAATGATGATAAAAAAAAATGTTATATTATACATTTATATTGCTATACACTTTAAAATGAAATGAAAAAACAGAATGCCATCTCATAAAAATTTAAAAGCAGAACATATGGTAAAACCCCATGAAGTTTTCATATTGTTGTGACATTTTATGTTTGGACTAATATCCATGCTAGGTCTCGATGTGGTTCGCACTGACAGAACCCTGGCTTTCTACGAGAAGCAAGAAAATTTGTCCAAACTTTGGGATATTCTGGCTGTCTATGCCTGGTTTGATACAGATGTTGGCTACTGTCAAGGTGTGTAACAAGATTATGTTAACTCTTCCCCATAATGTTCCTCATTAATGGCAGTGATTTATCAGATTGTTGGTGCTGAGATACCCTTTACGTATATGCTGACCAGGAATGAGCGACCTTTGCTCCCCAATGATAATTCTCCTTGACGATGAAGCAGATGCATTTTGGTGCTTTGAACGTTTAATGCGCAGACTGGTATGTTTTTATATTACCCGTATGACATCATTCTCAGTTTAAAGCAGTCGCTTGATTATTAGATCAGCATGTGGAGTGTGGACTACTTTCAGAAAATATGCTTCAAAGATGTGATATTCACTGTGATGCTCCCATGGATCACAATGATGAGAATAACTTCTGTTTTTCTAACTTCCCAATGGGGAAGCACACAATGATTACATATCATTCAACCAGAACCTGGCACCACCCATCTCACTACCTGACAAGGGACAGACCTACATGTTGAAATTCGTCACCATCACCTTGTTCTAGTAAATTTGAGGCTGTGAATGTTTCTCCTTGATCACTGTTTCTAGAAAGTGTTCTTGAAAACTGTTTTTGAAGACAATGACCAAACAGGGCCTAAGTCACCAGAGTAGATATTGTTCAAGGTTTTCTGACTTCCTGGAACAACAAAATCTCTTGCCATCTAGCAAAACAGAGCTCAAAAGTAGAATTTTTTTCCATGTTTTACCCAAGAAAAATCGCTGCGAGAACACTTGAAAGGATTAAGGTTCTAACAACACAGGTTTGGTCTCAAATATTTTAGTTTTTGTTCCAAGTTAAATGCAGTGTGTTCCATTTTTAGGGCGATTAGTTTCTCTGACCTGTCACTCATGAGGTTCTAGAGCAGATTCTATGTCATTGTCAGTATATCTTTGAACTATTCCAGCTCCTTTGAGATTTAGCTGCATTATGTGGTCTTGTAAATTTTGGTCTGCATTATGTGATCTTGATTTGCACTTATGACTTGCATATGTGCCACGGGTTATCAGTTGTAGCTACCGCTATCAATGTTACCTTTTCTTGTTTGTAACAAAGGATTGTTGCTTATGATGTGCTTCTTATTTGGAATTGTAAAGCGAGGAAATTTCAGATGCACTGAAAACTCTGTTGGGGTGGAGGCACAACTCAGTAATTTGGCATCAATAACTCAAGTTATTGATCCAAAGCTTCATCAGCATTTAGGTACTACCTTTAACACAGTATGCTCATTCCTCAATGTTTATTTTCTGTGTTTCATTATGATAAAGTAAAACAAATGTAGTTACCTTCTTTCTAAGACTCTCAGCCAGAGCCTCCAATTTTTTCATGTTCAAAACTAATGCGTCACGAGTTCTTTTTCTTTCTTGTACATACATTGATGAAATAGCTGCCTATACTGCAATTGAAATGTCATCTGATCTTGGAGCGCAGAGACACTAGGTGGAGGTGACTATTTGTTTGCTTTCCGGATGCTGATGGTTTTGTTTCGACGAGAATTCTCCTTTGGCGATTCATTGTACCTTTGGGAGGTATGATTCAATCACTCTTCTTTTAGATCTCGTTAATATACAAAATGAAATTACTTGAACTGGAACCATATTAAGGGATTTTTAAGTTATTGGTACTTATTGCTGGAGAAGAAATTGATGTTCTGATTCTCCTAGGGTTTGGAGTTTGGACTTTTCTTGTTTCTATGCTCAGGAAATTATGTGTTCGCCAGTCTTCCTTTTTTCATTATCTTAGAGTTCGCTGCTACGTTGGTCCTGCTCCGTATGAAAATTTTAGTTCTCGTTGGGGGTAAACTAAATTGACTATTTGGATGAGCTGTCTTAGACATTTGGTCCTGCTCCGTATGAAAATTTTAGTTCTCGTTGGAGGTAAACTTAATTGACTATTTGGACGAGCTGTCTAAGACATCTAGAGATCAAATATTACTTCATATAAACCAAGTCCTCCACTTGGACATGACTGGTCGAAGGATTTCAAGTGCATAAGAAATCCTCAAACCGAATTCAAGCTGCTCTGCCTGCCTATGTATTATATATATAGACATGCTTCACATACATAATAATACATTACACAACAAGGACATCCTGGCACATAAAATCCTGAAAAGCAACATTGACGAAAGCATGAGCATGGAGGATAGATTAGGATATTCGTAATCTTTTTTATTTCATTTCATGAATGTCAGACGTCACTCCTATCCACAGATTTACCACACAGGAAATGTTGGGGAGGGACCAAGAAGTGTCATTTACCCAAACTAGGAGAGTACATTTTGACTTATCCGAAAACAAGTACATAAGTCCATCCTCAAACCAGAAAATGTAGAAAAAAGGTCACGTGGTTGTTTTCAAAGGCTAAGTTGAGGCAAGCCTCGAGGCAAGGCTATGACAAAAGGCCTCAAGGCTTTCAAAATAAGGCTTCACCCTCCAAAGGCTTACGCCTTGTCCTATAGGCATCCGCACAAGGTGCGCCTTTTGCACCTTTTTACATCTTTCATGTGAGATTGTGAGGCAAACGCTTTTTCGACATGGCTTGTGGATCTTTTTTCTCTCTCAATTTGTCAATCCCTTACTCGAAATGAGAAAGAGTACTGATACCTTATAGAAATAAAATACTCCGAGAGAGAGAGAGAGAGAAGGGTAATCGAAGTCATCCATGCACAATGCGTAGAGAGAGCACTGACATATAGTATGTGTATGCTATTTTTACATAGAAATTATATAGTTCTGATTACTAAATAGAGGTGGCATGTAGCTTTAGCTTGTCAAAGTGAGGGAATTTTAATTACATACATGTACTGACATATCTATATCGCTAGGTTTAAAGTAGATTTTATAATTTCTATTTAGCATTGTTGTTTTATAGAGAATATATATATTTTATAATTTTAAGAATTTAATACTCTGAAAATTGAAACTCAAAAGGCTTACGCCTCAACGCCTTGATGTTTGTGCCTCCCCTCATGAGAGGTGAAACACCTCGCCTTGTGCTTTCGGCTCTGAAAACTTCGCTTCACATGAAAGTCCAGTATTGTTGGTGTCCAGACTCCAGACCACTTGTCTAACAGAGTTTTAGTATTTTGCATAATATATGCGCTTTTTTTTTTTTCCTTAATGAAACATTTTCACGTTTCTGAACTTGTAAACAGATGATGTGGGCTCTGGAATATGACCCTGACATGTTCTCTGTGTATGAGGATCCTGATTCAGTTACTGGAAAATCCGAGGGATCTAGAGGAAAAGCCAAGTCAACGCGGCAATGTGGGAAGTATGAGAGAGAAAATATGCGACGTGGAGCGAAAAATGATGAGGCCCCACTACCGATTTCTGTTTTCCTAGTTGCCAGCGTATTGAAAGATAGAAGCACAAAGTTACTAACAGAGGCCCGAGGTCTAGATGATGTAGTTAAGGTTAGTTCACCAATTTCATGGCAATGTATGTCTTATGCAACTTGTTAGAATGGAAGCGGTTGTCCATGAGGCTACTTTTTTACCAGTTTGACAGAAAAAAAAACTAACAACAATGTGCAAGGAACGTGCAGAAGTCCTGACCGTATATCATTGTCCTAACCGAATGTGAAAAGTTTACTGGTCTTCTCCTTTTCCGTTAGATTTCATGAAAACACTTATTGGAGTTCCTTTAGGTGTTTGAATCTGTTTCTCTCTTTACGGTTACCCTTTCTCAAACCCTAAAAAACGTAGTAAATTGCCTAAACCTATCTTATCAGTAACTAGATGCTGACATCGCACACTTTGTTCATTTACCCAGTGGATTATGCAACAACGTTTTCTATTTATTCTGTACCTCTCCAACTTTTCATCTCTCTCTCTCTCTCTCTCTCTCTCTCTCTCCAGATATTAAATGACATAACTGGGAACCTGGATGCCAGAAAAGCATGCACTGGGGCTATGAAACTCCACAAGAAGTATCTACGAAAGGTAATTTATATTTCTTAAATTGGTGTTACTGGTTTCTTACAATTGCTGCAATTAATAATTTACATGAGAAATTGTATCATGAAGGGAAAAAAATAAAATAAAATAAAAAACAGCCCGAGAAAGAGAGAAGCAAAACATGTCCACAATCCCGGCAATTTTTGCTGGTGCAATGAACCTGTCGAAAGTTATAAAACCTAGAACCCATATAATTGCTGAAACGTGAGGAGATTGTAAATGATATATTAATTGGAATATATTCATGTTCCAGTAATTAGCTGCAATTTGCATTCTTCATCATGGCTCTCTTTATAGCAACACTTTCTTAATGGCTGCATCCAACTAGGAGGTCTAATGCCTTCCGATTTTACATTTCGATACGTATTGTGAGAAATCAAGTTGTGCAGTCACTAACTTCTGATTCCAACTTCCATTTTGTTTTGAGACATTATTCCCTTTCCTATTTCTTGTTTATGAACAAATTGGTTTATCATTGCTGCAGGCGAAGAAGGCGTGACGGCAAACCTAAAGCTTCTTTTCTGAATAAAAGCAATTGATGATTTGATTTGGTCTAGTCAAGAAATAATATGATTGTTTCGCATACAGCCGGGAATTGATTTTGCAATAGAAGAGACAGTAGCTCAAAGTCTTGTTTTCCACTACTAGCAAAAACATCTTGGTGATCAAGGATTACCCGTTGGGAAAGTCTCCGATACACACGCATTACGAATTTTTGTGGCTGGTTTAAGACATGGGGTCAACTAAAGGGCCTTCAGATAGCCGACCCTAGCAAATTGTAAGAAAAAATTGTGTAGATTGCATATTTTATTTACATCATTTTTTGTGGAATTGCTGATATGATCCAATTGAGTTGAATAAAAAAAATAGTATGTTGAAGGGGAAATATTCAAGTCAATTCAGCATTTTATATTTGTCAGTGAGACCAATATTTGCTTTTACAGATCAATTTACATTTTGAGTTTCGCGAAATGAGAAAATTTGAATTGACTTTTTTTTTTAATTGACTTGAAACCAAACATTATCAGAGGAGCTTTATTTAAGTTGCCAATTGAAAGATATAGTCATAATTGTTAAAACCTACGATACATGATATGTATCTCACCCCGTACCTTTTTGTATAGAAGTCCTATGATACGATCGTGTATCCTATGATATATGAGTATCCTGATTCGGTACATGTTCTACGGTTACTTATCGAGAAAAAGTCGGACCATATTTTAAGAAGCGGAATCCTAAACACATTAAAATCTTGTTTAAAAAACTATATGTTAGAAGGTGAAATATTGGAGTCAATTCAGCCTTCTATATTTATCAATGAGACCCACATTTGTAGTTAGGGAGTAATTGACATTTTGATTTTTGTGAAATGAGAAAATTTAATATGATATGAAATCAAACATTTTCACAGAGGGCTTTATTTAGAGCATTTTCAATAGTCTCTCTATATTTGTATATCAAAAAGTTTGTTAAATTTTTTGGATAAAAAGTGGGTCCACAAGTGTGTATTAAGACATTAGAAACTTATCTTATACAAGTGTACTCTAATGGGCAAGTTAGTAGTGTGTTAGTCTTTCACATTAAATCATAAAACTCTTTAAATTAAGGTCAAAATTATAAAAAGGATTAGTGGGCATTTATGTTTTATGGTTTGAGTTTGAATTTACGGAGAAAAGGTCTCTTAATTACTTTCCACTTAGCCCAATTCTAAAATACACGAGTAAGGATAGCTTTTAATTTTCTACATAAAATAAAAGCAACCCATCAACTACGACGACGACGATGATTCCGGGAGATGGACCACGAAGACATGGTTGTAAAAGGAGTACTCATTCCTTCTATGAAGAGAATAAATTATTTCCACCGGCGGTGGAAACCTCCACATTTCCTCCAAACTAATGAAAGGTTGCCACGTCACTAATTTTTAGGGAGAAATACACTAGACACCCTATTCCACTTCCCCCAAACTCCAACTCAACCCTTTTAAGTTTCAATAATTAAACACAAGCCTCATTGCCGGATTAATCATCCTGTAGAAGTAAAAATGGTTTCTGCCTTCAGCATTCTACAAAAATGAAATATACGAGATCGAAGAGAACTCGAGACTTCTCGATGATATTATTATTATTATTTTTTCTGATTTATTTTTTTATTTCCAGTTTCTCTCTAACAGTTCTATATCTTGAGGATTATAAATTATTTCATTCACTAATATTTTGCAGATAATAGCGAGCTAGAATAAGAATTTTATATACAAGCCCTATATTTATATGAAGAAATTTCAACCCTAATACTCAGCTGATTTCACACAAACACATAAAAATATGTATAGATAATAGATATGGATTTTATTATACAAAGAAACAAAAGACAAAAGTGTTAAAGCTTAAAATACTCAACTGTGGATGAAGATGTTTGTTTTTTTCTCACGAGTGGATGAAGATGTTGAAGACAAACATTTTTGTTTCGACGCCGTTGAAGACAATCAGGCTTTTGCCTCTTTTTTATTCTTTTGTTTTATGGCCAATAGAAATTACACAATAAGAATAATGGGGCAATGGGGTTTGTATTTAATTATTGAAACTTGAAAGGGTTAAAGTTGGAGTTTGGGGGAAGTGGAATAGGGTGTCTAGTGTATTTCTCCCTAAAAATTAGTGATGTGGCAATCTGTCATTGGTTTGGAGGAAATGTAGGGGTTTCACCGCCGGTGAAAGTAATTTATTCTCTTCTATGAAACCCAAACCCACTGTCATTACTTGAGCTTAAACAATACAGTATTGTCTAAATACAGGATAAATAGGAATGGTGCCATTACATCAATGTGCCTAATAGTCTTAATACCATTGGCAATGTTGTGAAAAATCCCCTTAAATGTGCTTTGAGAAGGAAACTGAATGATACACATGTTATTTCATGTATTTTTGGAACTCAGTAAAATTTACGAGCTCAAAACTAATACAGTAAAATTTACTAACTATGTGATTTTTCTGTAGTTTTTGAAAGAATAAGTGTTTTTTCAAAAAAAAAAGAAAGAAGAAATAACAAGTTGTGTTTTGAAATCTAATGAAATTAACAAGCTCGAGGCTAATGAAATTCACTGGGTAATTCTTGTGTAGTTTTGAAATAAAATGACTAATGAAATTCATTCACCACATATCAAATGACTAAACAGCGCAGAGAGAAAAACGGAATGCATAGACAGAACAGAAGGATCTAAGTGCTTCCATTCTCAAATCCAAGTTCAAAAGAAAAGGACAGGTCTACATTCACAAAACCATGGCCTAATTCCACCTGAGCTAAAATTGAATTTACTCAGACATTTCTGGATCTTCCAGCATCTCAACCAAACTACTAACAAGTTTTATTTATTGGACAAACCCGGTTTCATACGCTTAAGCATCCACAGTTTCAGCGCCATCTACCGAAGCTAGGATCAGCTCGGGGTGAGTGCTTCCGACGTATGTTCCATCCAGCGCGTTTGGCAGTCCAAGCGATTTCAATGCCACGTGAGCAGCCTTCTGCCCTGAAATCATCATCGCCCCAAATGTCGGTCCCTGCATCACAACATAAACACATAGGAGTACTACTATTAGACATCAGAAGCATTTGCTTGTTTAAATCTTTACCATGTACTACTCTGTCTTGGAAAACACGGATTGGAAGTTTGAAACCATGGAGTTACTCTAGTTCTTCTACATGCTTGCAAACTGAAAACCAATCAAGTATTTTCATTTTGACAAAACCAAGCAACACAAAACATAAAACAAGAGTATATATAGCAAACCAATTCGATAGTATTCAAAACCAAGGACTATTTACTTATATTTATGCAAAGAATTTACCATTCTAGGGGCTCCATCAATCTCGGCAACTTCCATGCCAGTCACAATCATTCCGGGCACAATCTCCCTTGTAAGCCTGACAATTGCATCCTCAGCAGTGTTCATGTCGAGTGCCTTCATCCCGGGAACACTATCAATCATCCCAATACTCTTAAGCCTCTTGACTCCAGTTGCTCCAAACGGCCCGTCATGTCCGCATGAGCTCACAACAATCTTGGCCTCCATGACATTGGGGTCCATGCAAGATTGTGTGTCATGGTTCATTGACACCAAAGCCCAGTTAGTCACAACACCGCCGACCCTCCCTCCCTTCACGATCAAGTCCTCAACCGCCACAGCGTTGAAGAGTTTCACATTTGGCCTAGCCAACAGCTTGCTCATGATGGTGGATGTGAATAGGGCGGCGTGCTTGATCACCACGTAGGTGTCCTGCTCATCATACTCAATCTCGAGCTCATCGAGGAAGCGATGTGCTGGCTTACGGACAACCATGGCCGAGAAGAGTTGTCCGCCGAGCCATGCACCGCCTCCAGGGCTTACGGATTGCTCAATGATTGCCACCTATTTCAAGGAATAAAGGCCATTCAAGACAGAAATCAAGAAAAGACTAGTTAAAGACATTACACGTCTAAGGGAAAAAATGTCACAAACTCACAACTATTGGAACAGACAAAAAGTTCGGTTCCAGTGTCGGTGATTGCATCAAACAAACCCAAGCCCTATGATATCTTGTGGTAAAGGGGACTATTGAGGAGTTACAAGATCCTCTTATGTGTTCGTCTTTCATGTGATGTGACACAATTACAAATAGGACCCACTACGGTTTTGTCTTCCATGTGATACCCCATGCAACGCAAATAAGATCCACCACGGTTTTATTTCATGATCTAGTATTTCGTTTAACATTCACGCAAAAAAATTAGCCTGATTGGGGATCCAAGTTTGTGCATAATATGGAGGCCCACTCTTTTTTTCATCTAAAACAGTAACATCACTTTCCAAATCTGTGCAAAACAAAAAGAAAAACTCCTTAGCAAATCAAAAATCACAGCCCCAAAACATTCAAATTCGAAACAAAAATTGAAATTCCTACTAAAAATTGGCGAATTTGAATCCGAAGCCCCAATTTAATCAAATTCAAACCAAAGTCTTCAACCCCAAAATTGCTTGATGATTGAAAAAAAAAAAAAACACCAATCTGTGATAAAGATATTGATTAGATAGATATATACTAAATGGATATACATATACTACTCCTATCAAACATAGACATACAGATATATCGTGTGTGTACATATATTTATATTTATATACATCACACTTCTACTAAAGCATCCTTTAACTTTGCTACGGCGAGGGGCTCCCATTTCCGGATTGAATTTTGATGATCCAAACCGTTGTGTTTACTTTCCCAGTATTTTTTTTATGATTTCTTGTGTGGAACCTTAAAAACACGTTCTAAACACATTCGCGGACCGTCAAAATTCAATCGGAAAATGGTCGAAAAATGGGAGCCCTCACCGTAGCCCGTAGCAAAGTAAGGGATCCCTTAAATGTATTAGGTTAGTCGGTGGATCTACATAGTTGATGAGAGACGAGAGAGAGACGACACTCCATCATTGACATACTCCGTCGCGGCCGCCGCAGTAGATTATAGACAAGTTCGAGAAAAATTAAACAATGTTTTCATCATATCCATTAAACAGGCTCTCATATTTACTAGTAGTATTTTTGTGAAGGAAAAATTAAACATAGATTTGCATGAAAACATCCCACATATCAAACCCAACCAAAATCCAGAATTCTGATAAGAAAAACTCTTACCTGAACAGATGGGTTTTTGCTGAGCTCGTAAGCGCAGGAGAGGCCAGCAGATCCAGCGCCGACAACGACGACGTCGGTGTCGGCGTAGGTGATCATATCCATCATGTACCTGCGGGTCATTTCGCGAGAAACGATTGATTCCTTGATGGGATCGAACTTGAACGACTTGAGATCGTAGGGCGGCGGTGAGGCGGACATGGAGATGGAGAGGTTGTTGTGTGGGGCCGCCGCCTTGGTGGGTCGGAAGCCATGGAAGGAGGAAGACGAGGATTGGGTGTCTAGGAATGAGGTTTTTGGTTTGGAGGAGAGAGAAGAAGAAGTGAGGGTTGCGGTGACGGTTGCCATTGATGATAATGGGGGAAGAAGAGGAAGAAGAATTGGGCGGTTTCGATTGGGATGAGGTGAGGAGTGAGAGTGAGAAGAGAGAGAGTGAGGAGTGATATAGTACGGGAGAGGGGGGGAAATATCTGGAGGTGCATGGGTGGGGACACGTGTGAGTGGTGGAGATGGTCCAGATGGATAGGATTTGGAAGGTGTGGAATGGGTTGGGGTAATTCAGATTACTAAAAAGAGGCTTGGTACCTAACATGAAAAATCTCCCCGAAAACGAAACCGACGGGTGTGATTCACTCAGGATGTTCGGTTTGGGATTCAAAAACCTTTTTCCACTTTATTCCGGTGGGCCCCAGTGTCAAATCCTTCACTTTTCTCTCTCATCTCAATTATTCGTTCACAATTTAGAATCCTGAATTCTGACAGAAGTTTGAAAGAAAGTTAGACAACTGGATCAAGTTCTTAAAATTATACGATTGACTTTATTTTTCTCTGGATTAAAAAATAATTTTATAAGTAATGAACGGCTTGGATCATTTGTGCGGGTCTTTGAAATAGGCTCCCTGGACCCATCCCGCGCAACGTATACACTATAGTAGAATTTCTTGTAATTGAGTTGAGAGAAAAAAATGGAGGATTAGACATTGGGGCCCACCGGAATAAAGTGAGAACCGGTTTTGAGATCTCAAACCGAACACGGTCTCAGTGTAGTATTCATATATGTGGGTTTCACACCCGGGGGTTTCATTTTCTGGGAGGTTTTCGGGGATATTTTTCATGTTACGAGTTTCTGTGCTAGAAAAAGAAACGATGGGTTTCGTTAATGGACTTGGAATCACTACATCCCCGTATTAACGTTAATTGTGGGTCTTTTGGAATTGTTTTTTTTTTTTAGAAATGTTAAATGCATTATGGGCACGAAAAAATATGATCATAAGAGATTGATAGACACACAATTGAGATAAAATTGTCTACAGTGTCTTCTCCAAATGATATTGGTCATCCATATAAATAGTATCTGAACATATGGCTACCAATATCTAATTAATTTGATTTTTTACATAAATGATCTACTCAAAATTTCCGACAAATTGTACGGTTTTGATCCAAAAAATAGATTATAGAAGGCTCATAATTGGGGTCACTACAGAGATTGTAGAGAATGCCTTGAATTTGGCTAAGGCATGATTTGAACAGAAAGATCCCGAGCGCTACACCATTTTAGGTGTAGCGCTCCCGAGTGAATAACTTCGGTTTTTAAACCATCTCGAGCGTGTAGCGCTACCGTGAGACTATCTCTTGTTGGTTTCCTACTCGGATTAGGGTTTTCTGTAACTTCTTATAATTAGCAACAGGACCTTTAGGGTTTTGTATCCTTTGAGCAACTTCTGATTTTCTTGGCCTCTCTAGAGTTACGGAACATAGCCGGCTCTTTGTATCTCTTCTTCACCTTTGTTAGTGAACTCTCTCTCTCTCCTCGCTCGTGGACGTACCTCAATCTTGGGGGAACCACGTAAATCTCTGTGTCGCGTGATTGCTTGTTGATTTGGTTTGTTTTCTCATTACTTTATCGCGTTCATAGCGTGCGTTTTACAACAGAGATGTTGTGACTTTGATCACTATGGGTACTCCAAATCCTTGGTTACTAGCTACTTGCATTTTTTTTTTTTATGAACACTAGTATCATTCCTCATGCATCGCACAAAACTGCGTGCTCATTGATTTTGAAGTGTATTGTTTCTGTATTAGACTCCATACATTTGAATCTCAAGTGTTGAAGCCAGAAAGTGATCCGTGATTATTTGACTCGGGTCGTTTTTGTTGAACCCAAACCTAAATGAACATATTATTGGGAAGTTTGTTTTTTTTATCAAATGCAAGTTTGTTACAATCCAGAAACTTAAAGGACGGGACCGAGTCTAAGTTGTGTGAAGCAGCAGTGTCATGTTCCCTCAAGTTCAGTGTGTTGGTCTTTTGTTCTTGCGAACTCAAGAGCAAATAAATAATAAACAACTTAAGAAACAGCAAATTTAGGAGGCCAAAACAGAAGGAAATCGATGGATAAAAAGTCCACACTAACACCAGAGCCCCAAGAAATACTTTGGGATACGTGAAAGTTGAAGAAATAAAGAAGGCTTAATGGAAAATGGATGCTGCAGAATTCTAAATAGTGTCTTTTGGTCTATTTTTTTGCTCATTATCAATTTATTTCGATTAAGTTTTTAGTAAGAATTATTTATTAGTCTACCTAGTTTTTAGAAGCCAAAGTTAATTAAGAGGGTGTTTGGGTGACTCTTTTTGCATTTTGATTTTTACTTTTTCTATTTTGGGTGTTTGGCACACCCAACCCAAAACTCATTCTCCGAAAACATGTTTTCCAAATTGCACAAAGGAGAGCATAAGTGAAAAAGAGGTTTGGACCTACTTTTCAACTTCCCCACTCACATTCTTCACTTGCAAAATGCATTCTGCACATTTCTCTCAAACACTCTTCCTAGATTCAAAACTCATTCTGACCATGATCCAAAAGGCAAAAAAGTCAAAAATGAAAAGCTGAAAAGTAGGCTCCCAAACACATTCTTAATTATGCTTGGAGGGATGTTCGTAGTTATCTATTCAAACCTATCTAGTGAAAGAAATGGAGAGAGTTGTGTGTTTGAGCTATAGCCTTTGGCTTGTGAGAAAAATAGTTCTTCTTGTTAACTCTTATCCTCCGATGGATTCCGACAGGTGGCAAGTTTCTTAGCCATGTATCCCTTGTGGCCTTGTTAGACACCTCAGATGGTGACTTTCTATATCCCGTTTTGTTCTACTTGGGTGGTGAATTTCTACTCTTTATCACTTATTACCAATCAGGTATCACACACGGTTATACAGACCATTTAAAAAAATAAAATGCAGCACAAGTTTAAGACCAAAGACAAAAAGAAGAGTAGAGCAGACAGAAGCCAACAGAATCACTAATCACCCAAACTCAAACGAGGGGTTGCTACTGTGAAACCCATGCACAACAGGTGTTGTGCACCATCCGAGCCGTCCGTTGCTCGGATGGATAACCCAGATTTAACATCGACACCTTTGCATCTGAGTCGTTCGTTGTCACGCATACAAGATGAAATATGGGCTGTCCATCCGAGCAACGAACGACTCGGATGGTGCACAACACCTGCTGTGCATGGGGCTGCATAGCAGCAACCCCAAATCCCCCAAACTCATAACTGAGACAATGAGGAGCAACAAAGATGAAAAGAGTAATGCTACATACACACCCTCTCATTCACACCCCCACTCACACCCTATTTTGGATTGCTGACAAGTATCCTCCCACTATGGAGGTCAGGAGAGAGAGGACACGTGTCAACAATCCAAAGTGGGTGTGAACAAGGTGTGTGTATGGGAGGGTGTGTATGTAGCATTAATGAGGTGAAAATGCCATCCATCATTTTTGTTCTCTGAATCTTTTGAATGCAGAAAGTCTAGGTACCCAGAAAGAGTACACAGAATTTACCCACAATGTGTAAATCAATGACTCAAATTTACTCCAAGTGAATCTGGGCCATTGATTTTCAAATTTGGGATAAATTCTGGGTATATTTTCTGTGTATGTAGCAGTACTGTTTTGAATGCGTTCGTCACAGCTGTGTAACAGGAAGCACAATAAGCACTTGTTTAGATTATTCACCCCGGTTTTCATTAAGAGCAAACAAAAACTCATATCTGTGGACAATTTCATTAAGCAGAGGATCTAAAGTCATAAACAGCAGCACAAATTGGTTAAGATTGGAGATCCTCTACCTGGTGTTTTGGTATAATACTCCATTTTGATTATTTTTTTATTGAATTTTCTTTTATATTTGTTAATTTTACGTCAAGTTTTTGTAGATTATTGGTTAATCTCGACGAGAAGAATTTAAAAAGTCAAAAATTATCATCAAAACCAGAATTTTTAAATAAAGCCTTTTTTTTTGCTTTATAAAAATACGTAATAGTTTTGACTGTAATTTTTTACTTTTACATTCTTTTCATCAAGACGAACACATAATTAAAAAAATTGATCCAAGACTAACAAATACAATTTTTTTTTTAATAAAGATAAAGACACCCAAGCTACATATGTAATTCTGCCAAAACCAGATTGCGGCTCCAGATGCTCAAATACTGATAGCAATTCAACTTGTCCCGTCCGAACTCGCCTCGCCCCGACTAGAGCGGGTATTTATCAATTTTTTTGGGTATAAGGTCAGGATGGGGAGAATTGAAAAAACCCGACCGGGTTAGGGTAGGGTTGGGGTATACATCACCCCTCCTTGATATTACCTCGAACCCACTCCGAAAATTTTTTATGCGTAAAATTGTCCCAGGAGCGGGTATTTATCAAATTTTTCGGGTACAGGGTTGGGATGGGGAGAATTGAAAAAACCGACCGGGTTGGGTAAGGTTAGGGTATACATCACCCCTCCTTAATACCGCCGCAAAAAAATTTATGTGTAAAATTTTACTTTTAGTCTTATATTTTTACCCTTACAACTTACAACTAGAATCCCAAACGGTATATTAATCATTTTCAGTTTCCTTATAGATAGTAGATTTTGGTTAAGTTGTAATTGTTATTTTGTGAAATTTTATTATTCGTACTCACTAATTTTTGAATAAAAAACATATTTTGTTAATATGTAAAAAAAGAGCGTGGCGAGACGGGTAAACCCGTTACCTGATGGGGGCAGGACAGGGTACTCAGCCATTACCCGATCGGGTTAGGGGCGGGGTGGGAATAGATTTCGGGTCGGGTATGACAAAACCCGCCCCACCCCGCTGCCCTTCCTTTATTGGAGCTGTTCGCCAGTCGAAAATAAACAGCAGCAGACACCGCCGGTTTCAAGAAAGTAGTAAGGATGGCGAACGAACTGGAAGAATTGCTGGGTTTTTTGTCTTCTCCATCTCCCCCAGTCAGTCTCTCTCCCTCTCCCTCTCTCTAAAAAGCTTGAAAGATTTCTGGGTAATTTCATCGAAAATTCTGTGAGTGTTGTGGTGACTTTGCTCTGATTGTTTGTCCCTTTACTTTTCTCCTTCACCAATTACTCAACGTTTTACTAAAAAGTTGAAGTTAAAAAAATCAATAAAATATAAATCACTCTAATGGGCAATTGGGCGAACTGCAATCCAAGCGTAGGTTTGAGTAACAGCTTCATTCCCAATGGAAAGAGTAGTACATGAGGAAGGCACAACGTAAATCTTGATAAATTTAACTTAAATCACCCTTGGTCACTCTAGCGTAAACTTGAAGGACTGGAGAGGAATTTGATGGGTTTTTTTTTTTGAAGTCTTCTAATGTATGAGTTGAGATTTGGCCATTTGGGCAGGGCCTGGAGATGCAATAAGCTCGTATAGTAAATACATTCTTGTATTGGAATTAAGATTTTCGTGATTTTGGTGCTTGGAAAACAAATTCAGGTTAAGAAGGCAGCTGTTGATATTGTTCGGGATTTGACCGGGGCCGAAGATGGCTTGAAATCCCTAGCAAAGTACTCTGATATTGCCCTGCCGTCACTGTTTCGCCTGTTAGCTGAAAAGAAGGTTATATTTTCGAATTATGGATCTTTGTTTGTTTGCAGATAAATGAATCAGTCGAATTATCAGTTTCTTGCTCTGAAATTGGTTGAATCTTTTAGGAAGTTTCGGAACCTGCGGCTGAGGCTCTTATTAATCTGTCACAAGATTCAGAACTGGTGTCAAAAATGGTTTTAATGGGAATGATTAGTACGACAATGGATATTCTTTATAAGCAGGAGGCTGGGATTACCCGCTTGCTCGTTATGTTCTTAGTAAATCTTACGCAGTTGGATGCTGGTATTGATTCTTTGCTTCAGGTGCTTACCCGATAATTATGTTTTTAGTGCTTTATTTTCAACCAGTGTGGATTAATCTCGTAACTTTAGTTTTTGAGTGTTTCTGATTTGTTGGATCCCTGTGACCCATAAAGCTATGATGGGCAGGAGAGTAGTAGCACCACTTTGTGTTTTTTGTTCTTCTCCTTTATACTTTGGGGTATATTACATGATATGCCTTCATTTGTTGCTGATTGTTAGACGGGAGATGAGAAGATGTATGGCCTGTATGTCATGAAGCTCGTGAGATCTTTCTGTACTTCCTCCAGTGAGAAGAATGGTGGGTAATGCTCCTTGTTTTACTTCATCCTTCTTTTGTGCACTACTTAATAGTTACTGTTATATCAAATACAAAAACTGATGCATGATTGTAGATAGACCTATATAGGGTTATAGCTTATGTGTCTCCTTGATGCTTAATATTCTTTTTTTGATAAGTAAAAAATTATATTAAAGAGAGCATAAAGGGATGCTACCTGTATACAAAAGAAAGACCACCGACAAAAAGGCCCTATACACCATCAAGAGAAAAAGAAAAGATCAAACCAGTCAAAAAATTGGTCAAGAGAAGGATAACAATCTCCCTTGTCCCAACTATACAAGTTATTCACCAAAAAAACTTTTGATTCTGAACAAAGGCTTCTCTACTCCTTCAAAACATCTCTGATTTCTCTCTCGCCAAATCATCCACATTACACAAAGAGGAATTATGGTCCAAACACGCTTCCTTCTCATATCCACTCTTGTACCTCTCCAAGCAATTAGAAGTTCCATGACATTTCTAGACATAGCCCATTGAATACCAAACCAAGACAACACCGAAGTCCATAACTCCCATGCCAAACGGCAATGAATGAGAAGGTGATCAACTGTCTCTGCATTCCTTTTGCACATACAACACCAATTAACAATGATAATTCGCCTTCGAATCAAATTATCAATAGTAAGAATCTTACCTTGGGCTGCACACCAAACAAAAGGATATTATCAAACTATCGACCAATGTTCATGGTATGCATAATGGCTGCTGGTTAGCTTTGAAGTATGCGTAAAACGTACATAAAAGTCCGAGGAAAGTTTGAAAATATACGTTAAGGTGCTGTGGAAGATGTGAAATGTGCATTGAGATGGGAAGCCTTTATTGGGATTACCTACTCCTTAGCCACAACCCAGTGGGAGGTGGTTTTTAGGATGCTTATAGTTATTTCTAAACAAATTATGTTACTTGGAGTTTCCTATTACTTTAATGCTTTGTAACTATTTTTTTGTTGATGTGCGCAATGAAACAATTTCATTTAAATTTGTGTTTTAAGTTAGTATTCCTATAATTTTAAGTGACTTTTACTGTCAATAGAAGATTAATGCATATACATACATATATTGTGATTTGGGATGCTTTGACAACATACTAACATGTGCATTCAAAAATCTGGCAAGCTCGTTCCTACTATTGTTGCTGTTGCTATAGCCTGTCAGCATTTGTTTTTATCTTTTGTTGCCGACCTATTTTCCCTTTTAATTTCTCTGCTTCTCAGGTGATCCTTTTGAGCATGTTGGTTCCATACTTGTAAATATCTCAAAGAAACAAGCAGGGAGGAAACTTTTACTAGACCCAAAGCGAGGACTTCTCAAGCAAGTCATTAGGCAATTTGATTCGACGAGTTCATTGCGAAAGAAGGGGGTATGCAAACGGAAGATTTCTTTCATCAACATCTGTGCTTCTTAAGCTTTCCTGCATTGATTTTTCTGTATTGTGAACCTTGGGAACACCTGAGAACAATGAAAGTGGAATTTTGTCTGATTCCTTCAATTGGGAGATTATAAACAGTTTGTCACTTTGAGGTCTGTAGGGAGGCTTATAAATTTTTGTTGTCTAGTTTCTTCCACTGGCAACCCAAGAACCATATTGAAATGGAAACTCCTTCTGTTCAAGTCGAAGCTGATTTTGTCTCAACGTGAAACGTAGTTTTGTCTTGGTGCTAACTGCTAACCTGAATTGGGTTGCTTGTTGTGACTTGTAACCTCTATTAGTGTGCGCTTCTTTAGTTTGTCTCCATTAATCTTGAATCCACCATCTTTCGAGGAAGCTACATTAGTCACTCACGCCTTGTAGATTTTGTCTCTCTGCCTTTTTGGCATATTGTTATGGGTGTTAATGCCTGGCCCAGTGTTCAGCCTAACTACTATCCTCTTTTTTGAATCCCATTTTAGTGTCATTGACAGTTTCAAACCTATCTTCTTCCTATGGTTACAGCTTCTTGAAGCAAGAAGAAATAGGATTAGCCTTATAATTTGGATGTCGTTTCTAAAATATCCCTAGGAAAAGCCATATAGGACTGAGTTGATTCTCTGTTCAGCATTCACTCGAGTTGAGGATTGTATTTAGGTATTTTAAATTTTGTTATGCTTTGCTGGTTAATTGTTTTCAATATTTGTAACTGTTTCGGCTATATTCTGCAGCATCATGTAACGGGGGTGTTTTCTGGTTTGCAGGTTTCAGGAACTATTCGCAACTGCTGTTTTGAAGCTGAGAATCAGCTACAGAATTTGCTTTTGATATCCGAGTTTCTTTGGCCGGCTCTACTTTTGCCCGTTGCTGGAAACAAGGTGAGTTCTTTTCTTTATCTTGGCCTTTGTGAACCCTCTAGCAATCAGTTATGTACACGTAGGGGTGTAATCGAGCTGAGCCGAGCCGAGTTTCGGTATGCTCGAGCTCTGCTCCCCAAAAATATGGGTAGCTCGAGCTCGGCTCGGGAAATATTATTTGGCACGAGCTCGGCTCGCATTGGCTCGGAAGTCACGTGACTCCCATGTGCAGTTGGTAGAATGGGTTGAGCTTTAGGTATATAGGCTTCCATCTCAAGAAGTTTTTGAAAATCTGTTGATGTGGGAGAACTCAAGAAAGGGCTGAGCAGTGAGCACTCTCCTCCATATTCACAACTCACAAGTCCCACATCGCCTAACTATATCTTCACCAACCCTTCCTTTTCCTATAAAGATACCACCCCTCCATTTCCACGTCTGCATGAGGTGCGTCAGCTCCTAATGCTGCCACTTGGCAGCTGATTTCACATATATGTATGTCTGTATGTATATGTACCATGGCTCGCAAGCTCATCCGAACCGAGCAACTAGCAGCTCGAGCTCGGCTCGTTTATTTAACGAGCCAAGAGATTTAGCATTTTAGCTCAAGCTCGTTCATTAGGCTACCGAGTCGAGCTTGAACGAGCTCAACTCGAAAAGCTCGCAAGCGGCTCGGCTCATTTACAGTCCTATGGACACGTATATTTTATGAGGTTATTTTTCAGCATTAATACTCTGCCTTCACTTTTTTGGTTGGTTAATGCAAGTAGATTTTCATAGGTGAGATGAATGTTGATTAATCCTGTGGTTTAGCTCTATTTCTAGATTTTCATGCAGAAGCCATAAATGCTTACTTGGATAAACTTCGGGCATGTAAGCTACTTGTAATTTATTGCAAGTGTTCGTCAAAATATTTACTTCTGAACCATCGAAGGAACACAAGTGGTAGTACTGATTTACCCACCTGGACAAAACTAAGTATGGGTTCCCACAAGTGGTAGTATTGATTTACAATAGTGTGGGAAGAGTAAAGTAATAGCCAGAAACTGCTGAATACAACAATAACAACAACAATAACAGAACCCATCTAGTCCCCAATCATTGGAGGTATGGGCGGGGGACAATTGGAGACAGACCTAACCTTTGGCAATATGCACAAAGTGGCTGCTCTCAGAGTACCACTGTAAAAGTGGCCCCCTTAAACCTCCGAGAACCGAAGCTAGAAACTGCTGAATGGAACTCAAAAAGAAGTTTTAATCTGAGAAAAAAAAAAAAACTTATTTCGAAGGAACTCAGACCAATCACAAAAAGAACACAAAGGACTCACATAGTTCAGCTTTACTGCTATGCTCACAAACTCAGCGCAATAAAGGAATCTCAATCACAGAGGGGAATAGATTGAGCCGGTTATGCCCCGTAAAACATATTAAAAAACCTAGTGCCCCCAGACAACATTTTTTTTTAACTGGGTCAAAAAGATACCAATACGGCAATACGTAATAGCGGGGCCAACCTCTTTGTGGACTCGAGGCATAATACTCCAAGGTCCAGTCACGTATTCGCTTTCCTATACATGGCCTATATGGAGTTTGATCACCATTCTGTTACCTTAATTTAAGTTTTCCTCTTTTTAGCTTAAATTTGTCATCCCACTTACTCTTCCCTAATGATTGAGGAAATCTTCCTCAGGGTCGCTATAGAAAGAAAAGCGTTTTAGTATTTCTTTTTCACAATCTGGTTTTGAAATACGTGTTGCATTTTTGCAACTGCATTTAAAGCTGTGAATAGGACTTTGGGGTTTACCATTGCTTATTTTTCAGTGTTTTTTGACTTGATTTGTGGCTTTTATATGTGATTTTTGTATGTAGTCTCTTATGTACTGACTTCGCTAGTGCTAACCTTCTGAATTTTGTTTTTCTTATGATCTCTTGACTTGAGGCAGATCTACAGTGAACAGGACACGTCAAAAATGCCACTTGAGCTTTCGAGTGCACTCTCAATTGAGCGTGAACCGGTCAAGGATCCTGAGATTCGTGTACAAACACTTGAGGCTATTTACTTGATTTTGTTGCAGGTAACAAATTCAAGTTCGCAAAATCTTATCTTTAGTCTTCTTTTTTACACCCCTAGGTAAAAATCATTTGCGGAGTTTACATCTATGATCAGCAATCAAGCAATTAAGATGGTGTAATTAACAAGTCGATCTTCAGGCCAGGCAATATAGTCTTGCACACGTGTTTCACTGATGGAATTAACTGAAAACCCCGTGTAGGAAGATACATCTGTGGAGAAGTAGAATGGTTTTGAAAAGTTATGGACTTCTTCACGAGCCAAACTTGTTGTTTCTCGGATATTTGAAAAGCGAGAGCTCACCATTTCTTTTGCTTTACACTATTACGAGTTTCCCTCGTCTAATTTGTGAATTCACATTCTAAAAAGACGTCTTTTGCGCGTGGATGAAAGAGCATTTTATTTTATCTAAATACCAGGAGGCAGGTCGAAGGGCTCTCTGGTCAGTAAACGGACCACGAATACTGCAGGTTGGGTACGAAGATGAAGAAAATCCAAAGGTTATGGAAGCATATGAGCGAGTTGGCTCCCTGGTACTCTAAAATCCCCTTTCCATTGTCTGCATATCCTACTTCACCAAATGTAAATTCTGTGTTATAGACATTTCATTATTACGCCAAATATTGATTGCTTGTCTGTTTGGCAGCTGGTTGAAAGCAACGCCGGTGGAGAAGATTCCTCGCTAGCATCAAAATAGTGTCAATCTGGTTCCGAGTTCATTTGACTCGCTTGCTGTCGCTTCCATGATTTGCTCCTGGCTTATATCCATGTATAGTTTCTTTCCCTTTCGAATGAGAAAGGGTTTAAGATCTGTAACGAGTTTTGGTGTACCATAGATTCTCCCAACTCCCATTCCATTTCTGTTTATTTTTCCCCCCGATTAGACCCCTTCGACTAGAATTTTGTTCCAGTATCTTAAAAATACGGCTGGTTGTTCGCGACTTGATATTCTGGCCTGTGCTGCTAATTAGTTGCAGGTTCGTTTTGTTCCTTTTATCCCTTCTCGGCGAGGGGAAATACTTACTGGTTGACGGCGCTGTCAAGGCATTATCATAGTAACTCATGAGCCCGGGTCTCTGTAGTGAACCTTATGCACTGCATCATTTTAGTGCATTCCGGTGTGTTCTGAGAGCCAATTATCATGATCTGCATATTTGCCTTTTTGGGCGCTCTAAACAGATTATTTGTGCTAAAAAGGAGTATGTTAATTTGAGATACGTGAGTATTTGTTGTTTAAATTTTTTCTTATGACAAATGTGACCCAATACACATGCTATGAAATTAATGTATTTTCAGAAAAGGATACTCTTGTCAAGGCTTGCAAGATGAACGGTTTTATCGGATTAAATTGGGTGAGCCCACAATACATGCATCATCGAGATGATTCCTCCAGTTCATCACAATACAAAAGAAAATTAACCTTCGAATTATTAATTTATTATCCTGACTTCCTGAGGAAGAGGGCATTTGCATTTTTTTTTACAATGGAAAGCAAACAGAAAATTAGAAACGCTTAAAAGCCACTCCTCTCATGTCTTCCTCGAGGAGTGGTATGATTTCATCAAGCGGGGTGATATGCGAAACCATTTTTGTCTTCTTGATCAGCCCCAATGTTAGCAAATCTGTGAGCCGCTTTGTTTCCCTCTCGCACCGTGTGCTTCAAACTGCAATCAGTAATATCCATTAGAGCTTTGCATTCCGTGATTAACACCAAGTGGGGTGAGTGATCTGGGTGCCCTTCGTTAATTAGGGCAATGGAACATGTTCTATTAATAGAATTAAGATGATCTCCTCTGGTTCATGTGATTCTTGACGTGATGTAGAACAATCTCGTTCTAAGGTCAAGTTTGGCCTAATAAATCACTTGATTTATTTTTTTGTTTTTATTTGAATTTTTTTTTTTTTTGCGTCAAGTTTTTGTCTATTATTGGTCTCAATGAGGGGAATCGGAAAGTAACAAACTATGATCGAAACATACAATTTTTTTGAATAAGAACGATAAATCTAAAAAAATTGTATTTTTGAATAAGAACGAAAAAATAAGCCCAAAAATCTGCCTCTAATCCTCGTTGGGGTGCTTGCACAGATGGGTGCTTGGAGTTTTACGTCATGGTTTGCACACAATTGATTCAATCGTTCATTAATTTGAAAAATAAATTTTCGAGTCGCCCTCAAAAAATCAACTCAATTGGATAGGTGTAAGTGTTTGATCCAATCTTCCAATTTTTCATTCAAAATTAGGATTTTAAATTCTGTAGAATTTTGAAGTAATCGTATAAGATCAAACACTTGCACGTATCTGATTGAACTGGAGTAGTTTTTTTGTTTAAGGGGTGGCTGGAAAAATTACTATTACAAATTGGGGAACAATTTAAATCATTTATTTAGATCTCGACTGTTTACCTAATTTATTCCCTCGATCGAAATCGACAGAGATTTTCGGGAAACAAAGTCAACAACAAAAACAAGGGAAATGCAGCTGCGAATACGTGGTTCCTCGCCAGATTTTAGGACTTCACTGGATGTGGCAATCGAATCAAATGCGAAATGGAAGAAAATAATTGAACACAAACGAAAGAGACAACCGTTAATCTTCGAGTGATATATCGACACAAAAAAATCGGTGTTACGAGGTAAACGTCTTCAAGAACAGATCGATAGTAGGATTTTAAATTACTTCTACTCCTAGACCTTGGTATTGAAAGACAATAAAAATAGGGGAGTAATTTCCACACCCCCAAATTGTTATCCATATTTTTTTTTCTTTTAGTGGATTGTAGTTCCAAAAATAAAATACAATAACTCATTGGATTTGTAGTTCCAAAAATTTAAAGACACAATAATAGTAGAAGTACTAATACTGGAGTAGTAATATCTCTAAGTAAATTTTTACAATTATCATTTTCTTATCGATAGCGGTAAACTGACGTGGATCTCACACACCCATTGCTATAAAAAGTAAGGCTGTTTCGATGGCTGCTCGTTTTGGAAGCTGATCTCCTTTTCCTGGCAGTTTGGAACCTAATCTCACGCGTCGGTCAAAACCGGCGGCCTCCTGTTCACGAAAACAGCGTAGCATTGTCACTGGAACCCATTTCAATGACCTCTTTCTTTCCTTCTTTCTGGTGCAAACAAAACATGTTGACCTGTTCTCCAAATACGTTATCATATGTAAACATGGACGTCCAAGATTGGTAGTCGAAGCTTCCTCAACTTTCCAATGTCATGGGTCTCACCCGTATACGTGAGTGTTGTGTTCAGATATTGTATTCGGATATTTTATCCGTAATATTTTGGGGTGAAGAGGAGAGTAATTTTTAAAGAAATTTTACAGATAATACCTCCGTTATACACACTTTCGCTGAGCAAATATAATATTAGTCAAATTTACACGCTAGCAATGTAAGATTGTAAGTGACTTGTAACACCTTCCAGTGCGATTTATCATGAGTTAATCAATTCTTTTTTTTACGCGTTTTATAGTAAAATTATGACATTTTTACATGGTCAGAAACAGTTCAACACATGCCTAAAATAACATCCACGGATTAGTATGTCGATGCTTCTATGCAGTCGAGCAAAACCGGCCACCATTGAAATAAAAGATTCAAACGCAAATATAGGAATAAAAAAAACATTTTTCACACACTTTCACTGTTTCACATGGCTAAAAGCCTAAAACAGCTCAACTTAAATAACAAATGAATTGTTATTGGCATTTCACTTTTTTTTATTGACACTCTCTTTTTTGTCTCTATTCATGAAGTGCAAGTGTAATTTTAGCTGATAAAGACAAAAAAAAGTGCCAATAGAAAAAAGTGTAGTGTCAATATCAATTCCCAATAACAATGAGATAACAATGAATGACAGACAGATGGTCTGTCAAATTTTTTTCTTTGAAAATTTTCTAACAATGAGATAAAACAATCCAAAATTGAACGGCCAGGATTGGTCTATGAATATCATATAGGAGTATTAATTTGCTGTTCAACACAACCTATCAAATCCCTTCCTCAACTTTTCTTATTTACTGTACAAGATTCAACTTTCCTCAAATATCTGTCCCGTTATTTCTACCTCACCGATTAACAAAAATTCAAACCAGAGTCCTTTGAATCAATCAAAGCTTAGGGTTAGGGTTTTCCATTATCCAATTAGAGAAATTCCTTCATTTCTCCCCCTGTTTTTGAAAACCCCACACAACTCCAAGCTCTGATTTTTCCCCATTTTCTTCTTCCCTTCTTTTCCTCTACAATATTTACATACCCATTAACAGGCCTATACCCATTTGGGTGCAATGGAATTTAATGTTTCAGATGAGATACTGGGTACATTTGTGCCGATTCTGGTGTATTGGGTTTACTCTGGAATCTATATCCCACTTGGGTCTTTCGAGAATTACCGGTTGCATTCGAAGAAAGACGAGGACGAGAAGAACTTGGTGTCGAAATGGACGGTGGTGAAAGGGGTTCTTCTCCAGCAGACGGTTCAGGCCGTGGTCGCAATCCTCTTGTTCACCGTACGTCTTTTGTGCCCATGTTCATGTTGTGGATATATATCTATACGTGTTTGCTTGTGATACGGAATTGATATTTGGATTTTTATGATTTGGGTTTGTTTGGTAAGTGTTTCGGATGATGAATTACCTTGTGTTTGGTTGTGTTAATAGAAAATTCTTAAAGAGCAGATTTTGAGATTTGAAGCGTTCGTAAAGAAATGATTTAACATATAATGGGATTCTAGGGATATCTACAAGCTGAAAAAAGGTCTAAAATCTGATTTAGAGAAGCTGGCTACCTGAATTTGGGGTGCTTTTTCAATTGAATTTTGGATTCATGGAATTCTGAAAGCTCATTTGCAAATTTTTAGAGGTAAATACAAACACGTTTTGCTGTAGCGTAATCATAATTTCACAGCTATAATAAGTTTATGTGCTTTTTCAAGAATTTATAATTTTTAATCTGAAGCAGAAGTTAGAACTACAATCTGAAGTGGTTCCCACAACTATCTCAAACACCCCCACGTATGTTATCTCCATTATTTGCGTTCTTTTGTTACTTATTTGGGTGAATGCATTTAATGGATGAATTATTCATTCTTTCTGGTTTCTTTATTAGAAAATCCTCTTTTGTTAGGATTACGCGTCTTTTTATTACTCTTTATGGTTGATTTTCCTCCTTTGGCGATTAGTGATTGTTGTTGGAGATTTAGGGGTGCATTTGTTTGCTGAATGAGTTTTGTAGATGATCGAGGAGTCCCTTGTGGGAAAAACCCTGGTATATGTACGAAGAACCGTGTTTATCTTGTGAAATTGGCCCCCAGGAGTTGAGAGGAGTTGAAAACCGGAATTCGACTCCCTTAAATTGAATTGATTAATTTTATCACATTAAAGTAGGATTCCACTAGAATTGGCAGTATTCAATCCATTGTGGTCGTTCCCAACTGGTATACCCCTTAGTGGTTTTGCTTGCTAAACTACTTGTTTTGTCTGTATTGGTATCCTAGTTTTAGTCCTCGTGCGTTGCCTGAGACCGTGTGCTCATTGGTTTTGATAGTGGTTATTGTATGTGTGAGTCTCTGTAGTAAATAAGTTCTGGAAAGCAATCAAGCTTCATCTGAACCAAAATTCTTCAACAATGTGCAAACACTCTACTCACTTTCACCGACAACTTAGTTATTAAATATATGGAGTTCAATAAGTTCATTTTTAGCAACACAAAATAACAATACTTGTCTCAGTAACATATTCTTGACAGAGCTCAATGGAGGAAAATGATTCATGTAGCCGACCCCAATTGATTTGGGACATATGACTCGGTTTGGTTTGGTTTTGGTCTCAGTAACATATTGCTTTAGAGGTAAACAACCATAAGAATTTGTGAGAAAAAATTAAAACATATAAGAATGGTCATCAAGCTTATTGTTCCAACATAGTCAACGGAATAAACTGGTAAATCGTCTAATTCAAGACGACAATCGCAACTGCAATCTACAATTCATGAGCGACAAGAATCTGAAATTACTTACTACATTAGTTCATTGTGTCATTTGCATCGCACATAGCCGCGTGCTCATTACTTTTAACATGCTCAAAATCACCCTAACCTTTTCCTAGACAAACACAGCTCTCAAACATCTACACACTGTCTAACATTACAATTTTCTAATAAAAAGAACCAAAAATGCAAGGGTTATATTAGAAAAGAGTAGTTTTATTAACACGATCCAAAGCAAACCGAGAACTCATAACGCAAATAATTATAGTCGTCAAGGAACTTACCATATCACAGTAACAATAAATGTGGAAAAAGCAATAGACACCACCTGAAGCAATAAATCAAGGAGTTGCAAACAAAGACAAATTTCAATGATCATATGGAAAACAATAAATCAATAAATCAATGATCATATGGATCTACCTAATATCCCCACAATCAAGGAGCTGCAAACAAAGACAAATTTCACTTTTTTTCTTTTTTCATTTTTCTTCTTGTATCACGGAATACAAATTTCACTCTTTTTTTTTTCTTTTTCCTCCTTGAACCTAACATGTACAATGTTTACTTGAACTAGATTTTTTTTTTTCCCTTTTTGTTCATTTTGTTATTCTCTTCCTAATTACACACATGAAAAGTTGATACTTTTTCCTCATTAATCATCTTCTACCTTATCAAGCAGCCCCAATGTTTTCATGAGGAAAATACAAGTTTCGAACAACAAATGAACAATCATACAAATAGGAGCTCTCATTTAGTTAAACATGTGACCATGTGTAGAAACATAAACTAATCCACACTCGCAATTCGTTTCTAACGTATACTCGTAGAGAGAGAGAGAGACCTGAAGCAAAGTGGTAGTATAAGTAATGTACTTCCTCATCCTTCCCTGAGTGGTTATATGAATCTCATTCTCGTTAATCAGCATTTCTACCCTCGGCTTCTCTACCCTCGAATACAGATTCATCTATAGATAAGAACACACAATAAACCAACATAAAAAAGAGAACTATTTATCTAAAAAAGAAAAAACCCAAATCTACCCTTATGAAGTTTCCTTCTCATCCTTACGAAATTATTAGACCCAAAATCTCTCCTCTATTCCTCTCTCGTTTCCAAGCATTTCGCTTCCATCTCAATTCCAATCCCTTTCCCGCAACCTCGAATCTCATGAGCTCTCTCTCTCTCTCAAGGTTTTTCCTGACTTCGTTGGCTTTTGGAACCACAAATTGTGGCTAGCCAATTTATATGATAATTAGAAGCATGAATTCCTAGGAGGTGGAAGAAAAAAAAGCAGGGGTGGGAGAGAGAAAAGGAGAAGAGGACGATTTCATCCCTCAAATTACGGGAAAGTAAAATTTTTTTTACCTGTTTTCTTCTTGACAAAACTATCACATTGGTAGAAAAGGAGATACCTTAATTTGAGGAACTTGAAGAAATTGGGCTCTTTTATGGAGTAGTTTTATGTAGGAGTATATACGTAGGCCATCTACGTATTGCAAAAGGGAATCAAAACACTGCGATGTATAAAGATGACGAAATACCTAAAAGAGCCCCAGGACTACAAGACTACCCCAAAAAAGGAGAAGGGTATCGTGGTCCTTCTCCTTTTTTTGGCTAGCAAAAATTGTGCTAGCCGTATTGCTTCTTTTATATAAAATTTTAGACATGCAAGAATATTTTTCAAAATAGAGCTACAGCCCATGTTACATGGATTTGGGTTTGACTACTGGTTGGATGTCCACACTTTGGACCTTCCTAACTTAAATCTAAATTCTAAGGTTATTGGGATATGAACCTTCAAGTATCAAGTATGGTCGGAGCCTTCAAGTATCAAGTCTGGTCGGAGGGACGGCACTTGTTGTCTTTAGATATTGTTGTTATGATGTTATCCATGAAGATGTTAATGATTCTACAAATGTACTGCAAATCAACTGCTTTTTAAGAAAAATTATGAAGTTTCTATTTTTCTCAACGGGAAAGGTGAGAAATATTTCTTTCCTAAATGATGCGAGTTTTTCCCCATCTCAAATATCATAGGAGTTCAAGGATCTAAATTCTTACTGTATATACTGGGTACAGGTGTCAATACACATTCCATACCCATCTCCCTGCCCACACGTCAAGTGCTTGACACATGTACTTGCGTACAGTTATAAGCGTCCATGTAACATAGGATATGGGAATGTGACGGGGGTTCAAACCTCACTAACAACAACTAACAGTGGACATGGGAATGTGACAGGGGTTCAAACCTCAGTAATAACAACTAACAGTACTGAGTCTACTGACTTTCGCCGAGCAAAAAAGAAAAAAAAAACATGGGATACGGGAACTGTGGAGATGAGATAGAGGCATAAGAGTAAGGTAATATTTTTTGGATTTTGAAGGAGGAACATGAGTTGGGCTGGTGGCCAAAAATTTCATTTTCTTTGTAACGAGGACAACCTGGATCATAACTTTCACCGGTGTGACAGATTTTGTCATCTACAGGAAGAAGATTTATTTTGCATGTATGGCAAAACCTTGGATTCATTGATGTGGATAATCTTAAAAAGGAGAATGATGAGGTGCAACAGTGTGCATGTGCTTCTGAAGAATAATTGACATGTGCTGCCAAAACAATAGATTCCTTTATGTGATTGATTATGATATAATATGATGAGGTTGCAAGAAAGTGCATATGCTTAAAACATTTGTATTTTGTACTCTATATGGGAAACTAAGCCATGGATATTGTAAACTTGTTATTTAACAGTTATATTTGTCGTGGAAGAGAGCTGATGCTGAAGTTGCGTTGTCACTTAACAACCAACTCTAGAAAATATTGACCTAATTCACCCACACTACTTTTTCTTGAATACTGTCAACAAAAATGTCAAATATGATGCAATTTTTTCTTACTACTGTGCTCTTTAATGCTCAAGTTACAGAGTGTTATGAGGTGTACCTAAGAAATATTACACTTTTGACTGAATTAACAAATTCACCAGGAGTATCCAACATCTTAGGGTTGAGTCGGGCTGGGGCATGGGAAAAGCTGGTTTTTGTATGCCCCGGACTGAGTTGTGAACAAGACTTAGTTGAAGGGTGGCCTTTGCCTTTGACAACACCTAATGATATGGGATTTGTACTACCTAGATCGTGGTATTTCTAGCTTGTAGTTGTTTTACTTTCTTTATCCATAATATTTCCTTTTGTCATATGAAGATTTACCCTTGGATTTTATGGTTTTCAACATTCTGGGAACATTTGAGAAGACTCAGGGTCATGTTGTCATATTAGTTGATGACCCTAGAAAGAGAATATTAGGTCAGGCAAAAGGGCACAGCCCAAAGCGTTTGGCAAAAGGTCTCACCCGTTCATCGGTTAATTGAGGTAAAAGAAATAAACCTAATCTAGGTCTAAGGGATTTTTTCCTGAAAGTTTTAGTTACAAGAATACGTATGAGCACAAGTAATTCAATTTGGATGGATAGCAATGAAATCAGATGATTTACCATCTTTATTATTGGGTTTGTTTATAATATGAAAGGGAGATTGCACATATTGTTGTGGAACTAAAGTAGCATAGATGAAGCGTGTTCGCCTTGTAGGTTCACATCATTACTATGTAGTTGAACGCATATCCTGAACACTTGATTAGGTCTATCTATTTCTCATTGTATAGTTTACATGCCCACTTATTTATAGTGGTTGTCCTTAGAACATTGATACCGCCGGCGTAGTAAGTTTCCTTCTTCTGCGTAATTGCCACTTTAGGTTCTTGACTAATGCGCAGCTTCAGTTAGAAAAATAGTGATCATTATAGAGGTATTTCTGTTGTTAAAGATGGAAGCACAATGTAAAGCTGTTAAAGATGGAAGCACAACGTGAAAGCTGTGTTCTAGAACTCGGCATAGGCAGCCGACTAGTTGGCGCCTGGCTGAGGCGTTTAGTGGGTCGGCGGTTCATATACTCGCTGGGACGATAAGTCTGAAAAAAGTCAGAATTAGTCGGCTAGTCGGGACTAGTAGGCCAGTCGGAAAAGTCGGATAAAGTGGGGATTAATCGGAAAAAGTTGGGGTAAATACTTAATTTGCAGTTTTAAGGGGGCTTTAGTGTAATTTTATAAGTACATACTACGTTACACACACACACACTATAACGACAGTCACAGTCCACCTCTCTTGGTAGTCAACCCTCACCACCCTCATCCATGATGCTTTCTTTATGTTTTCATAATAGATGCCATTTGGGGAGGGGGTGAAGAATATTGAGGGAAAAAAATCCAACTAATTGCTAAGCAGTACTCCCCTAGTACTAGGCCTAGGCGCTAGTAAGTGCCCAGCCGCCCGGCTAGTGCCTAGCAAACCTTGTGTGGAAGATATGTCGCATTTAGTGTAGGAAATTTTGTTAGATGCGATAAAAAAAAGGTAAGGGCAAGTATCAGGCATATGAATGAACCTATTACCGTTCGAAGGGAACTTTTCTGAATGGTTGGGCATAGAGTTGGAAACAGATTTTTTCCAGCCTACACAGGTTACTGTGGATTAATAATATACTGTGGATGAAACAGTTGCGTAGCTTCAGTTTGAATGACTATATTGTTAGCTGGGTTAACAGCGCCATAACATTTCAAGTTAAATAATTTGAATAAACATGCCCTGACAACAGAAAAGTAAGGGTTATTTGCTACCCAGTCGTTTATTTGTAAGTTGTGGTAACCGGGTTTTGGGTAGATACACCTTGATATTATCTGAAGATACCAGTATAAAGTGCCTAAATCACCAAAACCGAATCTACTGATCTCTCTTCTATTTGACACATTTCTGTAGGTCTCTCCGTCAAGGTCGAGACCTACTCCATCACAATTTTTACATTATCAAATGATGGAACTTGATCTCGCTAACGGGGTTTCTCTATTAAGATGCATAATGGAGTACATTATGTGTTATAACTTATCAGTAAAAATATTGGGAGCGGAAGTTATGGATACTATAAAAGGTTCGATATGAATACAAAAGTATCTTGAAATCTGCAAGAAAAATAGAGGGCCAGGGAGACAAAATTATCCAGTGGGAAAAGTGAATCAATTATGGAGAGAGAAAGGAAAGGAGAGGAAGGAATCGAGTGTTCTCGAGTATAAATTGACTGGAACTTGTATTGGTATAAAGATAGAACAGGGTATCGTTCTGCTCATTACATATCGACCGGCAGCATTTCTAAATTTGCTGGGTTATTTAAGTTACAGGCATGGAGTGATTTGGGAAGGACCACAAAGCATAGTACTGGGGTGCGGAAAAACACACTTTTGGAGCAATTTGGTAATTTTATGTGAGTTTGTATAATGGGTATAAATTGAGCAATACTAAAAACAGTTCTTTCCTGTGAAGTGGCCTAACTTGGGTGGAGCTTAAAGAATTTTCTTCAATTAAGTAGGGTTTTTTTTTGAACAAAAATTGCTTATATTCAAGCCATCCACATGCACAAATAGTTGGTAGACGGTTTGAACTGTCAACAAAACTTGATAGTGGATAATGACCGATTACTAAATTAGCATTTTCGTACTTCTTTCAGTATTTATTATGCTTTAGCAAACCAATTGCTTATTATGCATGATCCAAAGATAATTTTTGTATCTTATGTCCTCTTGTTTGCGTGTAGGTTACGGGAAATGACAGTGATGCTTTCGCGGTTCAACAGCCTTCTCTTGTTCTCCTAAGACAATTCGTCATTGCAATGGTGGTTTTAGACACTTGGCAATACTTCATGCATAGGTATATGCATCACAACAAGTTCTTGTACCGACACATCCATTCTCAACATCACCGGCTTGTGGTTCCATATTCATTTGGAGCTCTATACAACCACCCAGTGGAGGGGCTTCTCCTTGACACAATCGGTGGGGCTCTATCCTTCCTCCTCTCTGGCATGTCTCCTCGTATGTCCATCTTTTTCTTCTCCTTTGCTACCATCAAAACAGTGGATGACCATTGTGGGCTGTGGCTTCCTGGGAACCTATTTCACTTTTTCTTCAGAAACAATAGCGCGTATCATGACATTCACCATCAGCTCTACGGCACGAAATACAACTACTCTCAGCCGTTTTTCGTCACGTGGGATCGAATTCTTGGCACTTATATGCCTTATTCACTAGAGAAGAGAGCTGGTGGTGGCCTTGAAGCAAAACCTGCTAAAGATTGCAAGGACTTTTGAATTTCAAGTTTATTACAGTTGCTACCAAACATAAACCACTAATATTAATCTTTCCATGTGGTTCATTGCTTACATGGTTGGCAAGGATTCTTGGCGTAGCAGTAAGGTTGATCAATTGCAACATGGAGACAACATGGGTTTGTTCGAAACAAGTAATCAGCTTCTCCCCATGCGTGGGTAAGGCCGCATATACAATATCCTCTCCGGACCCCAAGTCTCATCCTTTTATTTGCTTATATTTGTATAGGTATTGTTGTATTACTGGTTTTCTCTGGCCATGTAAGTTTTTGATACTCATCAATAATGAAAGTGAGAGCCGAATATTGTGATTGGTTTTATGTGGCCTTTGCTCTAGCCTAGTTTCTGATGTTTTCATTCTGCTGGTTTTTCATATCATATTTCTGAGAGTTCAAGAGATCTGTGTATTTATACATTCGATTTCAGTCTTGTATGTTTCCAACTTTCTTTTTTCTGAATTGCGCAGACTTGTTTATGATTTAAGAGTGGGCTATGTTACATTGACCCTTCTAAATGACTACAATACCCGTTTTGGATACTTGACACATAAGGGTACGGTCTTCGTGTCTGCAAGCAAAATTTGACTTTACAATGAACTATGCTTTGGAACTATGTATGAAGTGGCGTAAAAACACTCGGTTAACATTTTTGGCGTATTTTCGTGTCTACTAAAACACATGCATCCGACAACTATACTTGAGTACATGTAACATGGAGGGTGAGTGCTGCGCGTTACCATATGTTTAGCTGCAATTTTTGCATCAAAATGAATTGTCAGAATTTCAATCAAGGACCACTATGTGCTTTCAATTCCTGCGGTGACCATCATGCTTTCACTTCAAATTATTGGGCTAACGAAGATGTTTTGCAAAGAAAATGATAGGGTTGACACATTCCCTGGACCTCTTTTCGAGAAAAAAAAATTCCACCAAAATTGAACCCTTTTTATATTGTCATTTCATTAACTTGAAAGCTCTTTTGTCCTCTCAGTCTTCTCAGAGCTTTCCCTACCTAAAAGACTAAAAACATTGAATGTCTTCTTTTTCCCAAAGGGTCCATGAAAAAGATGCAACCCTTATCCCAGGCTTTCATTTTGGATGTACTTACCTAACTCACATAATTGCCCTGGCCTTCCTCAATCTCTGTCTTCATTGGCTGCTTAGCTTAAGCAGTTTTCTTTTTCTTGGTACACAAAAATGAATTGAAGGCTACTCTACTTATTCGTTTAATAGAGTATTGTTTCTCAGCACCACATAATAAAATATAAGCAAGGAACTCCCTCGCATTTACATTAGGGCCGAGGTTATGGTCTCACAGCGTAATACAGGCCTGAAAGAGCATTTTTTGTCCTCCGGGCAAGTGGTTATGGAGACTTGAATTCAAAGATTGAGCGAGAAACTGCAAGTACTTACCTATTGAATCAACCATTCGTGCTTAGCTTGTCTTTTTTCATCACTTGAAATTTCTCCTAAGTCCTGCCCATCACTTTCTTTTTCTGAAGCAATACAATTCTATTGGTTGCTTTTACTTTCTCTTTATTTTATTTTTTGAACTGAGTTTCTCTTTTATTTTAATCAACACAAATGCGAATTTCTATCTTTACCTACCACTCTTTTTTTTTTTCGAACGGCAAAAAGGGTGAGAAGGGGTAACCAGCATAGCAATCCCCCATGAGCGTGACCATTGGGGTTCCCGACCCGCTGTGTAATGTCCGGTTGAGCCATAGCTATTGTCCGAAGAGGACAGTCCATCACCATAGCACTACCTAGGCGACTAGTTGGCCAAAAATCCCCCACACAAATCCACACAAATGCCAACAGTGGCATGAGAGTGATTCAATCATGGGAGGTCCATGCCCGGGGAAGGAGGAAAATCGTATCCCACACACAGTCTGATCAACTCTACCACTTCTCGACCACACCAGAATACGTCGCGAGAGGATTTCAGAATCTCAGATACTCATAGCCATAGGCTAGTAATAAAAACCCTATCAATCAAAAGTCAAACACGCCAAAAGTCTAATGAATCTATCTCATCTGCATAGGCACCAGACAAACTTGAACTATTAGATGTAGATATTTCAATAAATAATATGTGATCACTTATTTCATACCTAACGATGTGAGACTAATATTATAGTAATTTTTTTCTTAACCTGTAATCTTTTTCTGGTCCTTCAATATGGAGTACGAATTATTTATTTTTAAAACTATGGAATGGAAAGGCCCTTGCTTTGAATCTTTGCAAGTTTTTGGATAGGGATGATCATTTCTTCCGACCCTATTCGCAGGGTCGGTTCAGGGGTAAGCCCCGCAAATTTCTGTGCTTGGGCAACCCTTTGGGCTGGGGCAACAAAAAACAAATAACATAAAAAGAAGAAGTTGTGAATCCAATAAAAACTACTTTCAGCTACAGTTGTTTATTCAGAACCTTATTTTTCATTAATAAATTTAAGTAAAGACCACATTCTTTTTACTTTCTTTAGTAAATGAAAATAAAGAAGTACCCCTTTTTGAATCCAATTGCTTGTCATTAGATGTCCAAATGAGATTGGATTTGAATAATACGGAGTAGATCTTTTTGGAGGTATTTATAAAGGCACAGAGAAAATGAATAAAAACAAAATTTTACTGTATAAAGAAGAGAAAAAGTAAAAGTAATTAATAAAGTTCCCTATCATTATCATTTTCCTCGGAATGGTTTCAAATTCTTAATCTTAAGTCTAAACAACATCATATTCTCTAGTGAAATTTTTTCCATATTCAAGCATTATCTTGTTGGGGTGCAGACAACCTTCAGCAGTGGTTTAGTTCTAAAGTTGCATCCCGGATTGTAGCGAAAATGATATTTTTGGACCTCAGGATATAATTTCGGTCATAGGACCCGACCTATTTATAATGCAGTTAGCATGTAATTAGGGTTAGGCATTTTTAGAGAGAAACAGAGAGGCGATAGAAACGCACATCTCAGAGAGATTGCGAGAAGACTTGTACTCTTGATCGATTTCATAATGGACTGGTGTGGCTCCCGTAGTTTTTCCTCGCGTTGAGGTTTTCAACGTATATCTTGTGTCTCGTATTTTTCTTTCCAGTTTTCATTACGCACGATTGTTTATTTTCGTTCTGTGATTCATTGTTCCCAAGATCCGTAAGAGTGTTGTAGGGTTCGAAAAATCCTAACACATCTAATGTAGAATCCTCTACCTGAATGGTTGAACTGTGTAATTTTAGCAATTTGTAGTCAATACTAGTTATGTTGATGGTAGTTGTGGTTTAAAGTCTAAGACTTTATAACAGGTTTGTTCCTTCTTAAAGTCTCGGGTCGACTTCTCTTGTCAACAATTCTAGTAACCAACTCAATCCTACTCGTAAGTATGTGAATCGACTGTGAGAGATGACACGAGATACCCGAAATTTTCTTTCTGCGCTAATAGCTAAACATATCCTTTTTTTTAGGTCTAAATTCAGCCACAGCTGTTTGTGCTTCTCATATTCTTTTAGTATCAAAGTCTTCCAACCTCTCTCTATGGTTGGTACTGAATTGATGCATTCATTCATTTTGTCCACTGTCCAAACTATGCCTTAATGTCTCTCTCTCCTCTGCTTGTGGTCCTTCAGATATATGGACAAAAGATTCAACATCAAAATTATTTATGGATGATCTAGAAGAGGTTTGGTGTCTAAACCATCAGACATTCTAAAAATCACATGAGAACCAAGTGATGTGATCACGTGAAACCCCCAATTTTTATACTCATGTATTCTTTTAAGAAAAAAAAAAAATCCTGATATGAGATCTATTGTTTGGATCCTGGTCCTAGAGGGTAATTTTCCAGTAGTAGTCCTGAAGTACTGTTGCGTGATGATCCAGATCACTTCAGCACCAGATATTTACATGGAGTTTATATACTAAGTTGTGGGCCCCACAAGAACGTGTGGAGGTGGAGTGTTCGTGCTTGCGACTTAACGTTGTAATAATTAGCGTCGCCCCAAGCGTAGGGCTAGGTCGGTTGTAGCATAATAACTCGGAAGTCCGAGGTCAAATCCACAGGGAAGGGTCGGAGCTAGTGAAAGGTTTACTTTACGGTAGAGGTTTTGGCGTTAGGACGGCCAACCTTTTGGTTTGGTTTGGTTTGGAGTTCTCTATACTTGAAAATTACTAGAAAATAAAGATGTAACGATAATTAAAGAGGGCGAGGTCTAGGGGTTTATACCACCCATGACTACGGATATTTGATGGCTCTCAACTATAACTCAAGTGAGAGACAAAATCACTTGCTCTCACTCGGAAGATTTAACAACGAAACTCAATTTGGGTT